>MU891341.1:0-10719 GCA_036418205.1 Ostertagia ostertagi
TTACAAGGAAGGTTTTCAGGGTGTGCCAAGCTTTTTCAAAACGGTCTTTTGCATGATATAGAGGCACATGCGGGAACCACAGAACCATGGTTAATTTTTCCTGAACGGCCCTCTGAATACCAGAAAAGGGGGTCCCTAGTCACACCTTTTTTCACCAGTTTTTCAATCAAAGTCTATTTGTAAGGGTTACGTTCCTAATCATGAATATGGTACTAATTATTCATGCTAACTCCATTTTGCGCGAATTTTGAAACGTCAACTCGAAATGCAAAAATTTGTCACCACGAGGAATCGAACTAGGGACCCCTTTCTGGTATTCAGAGGGCCGTTCAGGAAAAATGAACCATGCTTCTGTGGTCCCCATATGTGCCCCAATGTCATGCAAGAAACCATTTTGAAAAAGCTTGGCACACCCTGAACGACCTCCCTTGTTAGTCCTGGCTTGCCGACGTCCTCGCTGCACAACCGTTCAGACGATGACAGCTCAGTTCAGTCGGCTCCAGCAGCACGTAATTCTGATTGTTTAAGAGTACTCAAGATCGGATTGTTGATACATATTGACTTCATTCAAGATCAGGAGGCATCAAGAAGGGACGCATAGTCGGTCAAGATAGGATGTCTGATACGAACCCCAAAGTGTGAGCACAAGAGGACGTCCTGTAGTTGTGGAATAAAAGGAGACCCTTTTTAAAGACCTCCCAATAAATTAGTGGTGTTGTGGATCTTACCGAATACTTTACTGCAGTTTACCCACAGCCACCCAACTTCGGGATGAAAGAATGAGCTGCCTTAATTTAGCTCATTACTTTATCTAAGCACCTGAACTAGTTGGGCAAAATTAACGCGGCTCCCTAGCTTAGTTCTCACAGCAGGGTGTGGCGGTGGTAGATACCTTTCCCTTCTGAATCTGTAACCCGCCTATTGTGAAACGAACGTCTCCTGATTTCGTCGAATTGATTTAAAGGCTGATGAAGCATGCGCTAAAACCAGCTGTGGCACAGGAAGTTCCGGCTGTCCGGTCAGCGCGATGCCCGTGTTTATTCTGGCTAATCAACGATCCACGCTATTGGAACCTGATACAAGAGCGTCTCCTCTGAGGAGCGTTTTATACGTATCAGTGGCGCTGCGGAAGCTTTGTCGTATAATTTCACAAATTTTTCTGGCAATTTATCGCCACCACATGCCCTACCCCCCCCCATCTAGATAATGAGCATCACTACAACAATAGCTATCGTCTTTTTTCTAGGGTGAGCACAGCAGTGGCGGATGTGACCATGCCATGTATAGAAGAAGGGCTGATATAGTGTAAAAACTCATGAAACAAAGGGGTATTTTAGCCAGTGGAACTTCAAAAAATGCGTTGTAAAACTATCAGGGCTGATTCTTTCGCATAACTAGATCGCTTTTAGCGCTATGTTGAGAGTTCAACCTTACTTGTTATCTCAACTTTTATATGGTTCACAGAATGGTAATCGTTTTACTTACCATTAGTTATTTACTTATTTGTTTATTTACTTACTGGAGACGTAAGCAAAAGTTCACGTGGGAAAAGTGCTTTTTTAAACTGACACTTTGGAGCGGGGAGTCGAATACTGTAAAAAAGTGGAAACAATGTGAAGCTAATCTGAACTATTCCAAGGCAGTTTTTAGGGTCCAACAGAAGGCTCATTGCGGGGCGAGAAGGCAGCGACGCGGATGGGTCAGCAATCGAGTCGTAGCGCGTGCTGTGATGTGGTACGCGCTCTAGTACCTCTGTTCCAGAAAACAGAAGCGCGTCGAGTGCAGACCACACACCACAAGTGACGACGGCCTCCACAAAATGTAAATGTTTTCTGCCAATGAAATGATTAGCCTGTTGCAGTTGTATTCTATCAGTTGTCACTAATTACAACTATCATTTACCAAAATCAGCTATCACTATGAACACTAGTTACCAGATTTACTTGGAGGCCGTCGTCACTTGTGGTGTGTGGTCTGCACTCGACGCGCTTCTGGTTTTTTGAAACGGAGGGTACATTCCATTTACCATCAAGCAACTGCAGTACGCGCTGCGGCTAGTTCGCTGACCCGCTTGCGTCTGCCTTCTCGACGGGCCTTCCGATGGGTACCCTAGTTTTCACGATGAACGCGTAGGCGCACTCACTTATGGTTAGTATGGTTAGAACCACGGGGTTCTTATTATTAGTGAGCCCTTCCTTTTGAGATTCAAGCAGAAGAGGGTCTATTGGGTACCGGAAGTATGTAGTCCTATCAACTCGGTCAATGCGATTGGTATCAAAAATGCCTTTAGATAGTCTCTGCCAGTTGTTAGATACATTATGACGGAAGTGCGTGTTACTTTCCCCGACGTACTTTTCCCCACACCTTCGAGGAGGATGATAATAAGTTTCATTCTACGAAATTGTCACCATCATCATCGTAGATATGAGGGAGAAGATACTACCGAATGAGATGATGCGGTTGATGTCATTAAAATAAAAAGGAAAAATTCGGCTGGAAAATTAGCGGCCTTGGCCATTGCTGTAGTGAGTGTCAGCCCGCCAATAATCTAACGTCATTTAACTATCGGGTAAGAGATTGACTTTTGACAAGAAGTTCATCGCCGTCGGTAACGAAGTGGTCCTTCTCTTAGAAAGGATAATGGATGAGCGATAAAGTATCGGCGTTGATCGACCCGTCTTGGGATACGCTCGTATTTACTCTCTCAAAATCGTAATAGCAACTTGAATGCAATGAATAATGATGAATGATAACAACTTGCGGGGGCATCCAATGTGCAAGTCAGTGTTTTATCCTTCCCCACATCTGGTAGGCCCGTATAAAGATAAATGAAGAAAATGATCGTAAGGTCTCACGATCTCATCACAAATCCTTGGGGTCCGTGTGAAGATAAATAAAAAAGGATAAAGCATTTGCCGTTGATCAATCCCTTTTTGGGATGCGGCACGCATTCTACTTCCATTTGTACATTCGTAGTGGCGTTTGAATGCGATGTGGCCTATACAATGACTTGCGGGGGCCAGCCGATGTACAAGTCAGTGTTTTTATCCTCCCAGACAAGTCTGGTACCAATTAACCGACCCCGGAGGGATGGAAGGCTTGGTTGGCCGGACGACGCCAGGATTTGATCCCCGGACCATGCGCGTGGTAAGCAGCACCACTTGCACATCACTGCCCCATTATGCTTTCAGAATGCATATAAACTTTTTCCCACAGCAGTGGTGAGCTGCCGACAGAGTTTTAGTCTCGGTTGGGAACTGAACCTAGTGTTAGCTTCTGAGGCGCAGGGCTCACTCACTACACTGTTTTGTCCCTTCATGCCCGGCTTTCTTGGGAAAATTTAACTTCCGGCTCTCACGGCTAAATATGTATAAAATGATCAGTAGATCGTTCGGACCTATGAAATTTAGGTCTGATATTGGAGACAAGGAGACGACAACATGGAGTCCTGTTACCGTGATAGGATAGGATAACAGCTGAAACCATAGTATCGGGTATTCGCAAACAGATCTGTAGCTGTCTCTTCGCCGAAATTTCAACGTAGCTGCGGAAAATGGAGCCGCAAAATGCGGTGAAAAACAAAAGAACATCAAGAAAATATTTGAAGAATATAAGGTCATGTACCGGTGACAGCCTGATTTCCTCTGATGTCGAGGGCTTTCGTAGCGCAAAGCTCACACTGTAGAGAGTGGAATACATCAGTGAAAATGACACCAGTTGCAGGTTTACATTTCATGTCTTCGTTCAATTTAGTTTGGCTGAGCAAGTTGGCGAAAATGAGTTTAGAAACAAAAAATGAGTGAACAAAAACACGTCATGGCCTTACAGGTTCTCGGAGAACGAAAATAAAATCAGTCAGTCAGAATGACTTTGTATCCGATCAAGATATGTATTATAGAATACCTGCTGAAAAATTATCACCATTAGCTGCCTGCCAAGGTTTTGGAAAGAATTAGGATCTGTGTTACTTGGAGACAATATCTCAAAAAAGCCTGGAATCCTAATGACAACTGCTTTCCTAACCGGAATAGCTCCATGTATTTAAAGGCACAGCGTACGATTGAAATTTTTGATTATTCGACGAAATTTGTGACAACGATGTGAATAGAGCAGTATTGACTTGGCAGAGCAAGAAAAAACCCACGCGACACAAAAAAGTTATCTGTTCCCGTTAAGTTGACCCTGATAAGAGGAGAGACCAGAGGGCAATGCAGAAATACAACTAGAGCGAGCTCGTAGACGAGAGTGCGCAGACGACACGTGCGTTGGCAATCAAGTGAAAATCGCAGCGAACGCCGCATTCAAGGCAATGCTTTGAAGCAATACTCCAGAGGTTACGCAAAAGAATCTATTAAGTGGGTGGATAGAGAAGTATTACTCGGTATGCACAGAACTGTGCCCTGTTGTACTGCTCGAAAAATGCGCTACTAGGCGCTAGGTCTCATAAAATGTCTCATGGCACGTATGACTACAGACGAATGCAGTCGCACACACCCAGTGATCAGCAAGTAGATTACTGCGTAGTGGCTAACATTAATACTTGGCCAGGGTTCAAGCTAGCCGCTGTTCATCAACTCTGTCATGCACACTCTTATAAGTAGATCTCTTGTTGACATTACGACGCTTTTCTTGTGCTTCTTTTTTCATTTCAGTCACTCGGATCCACCAATCGCTGTCGACCGCTGATAATCACACGAATTTCCCCAAGGGGGATTTTTTTACGCCATTGCCTCACCTTCGTGTCGCAATGCAAAATGCTCTGTGCTTGTGGACTGGGTCACCTTCCAATCACTTTCGTAGAATAGTCAAAAGTCTAGTCGCGGCTGTACTTTGAGATCGTTCTACTGGTATGGTCACTTTTGAAAACGACGAACTACTATATGTGTTTTTTACTACTTCACATCAGGGATTGGATTCTTTCGTCTCCGAAATGGGTCACGTAATGAATTTTGGAGCAGTGGTGCACGATCAGGAGCGCAATCCTCTAGCTCTCCCGAACGTTTATTTAGAATTTCTCACAACTTAAGTGCGAGCGAATGTTATTTCTGTAATCAACATTGCTGCGCCATGGAAGTCATCTGTTGGTTCAAAATTACTGGTATTAAGAACAAATGTACTGTTTCACTCCTGTCAAATTCATACTGAATCGTGACGCTCATTATAAACGAACAATCACATTCGCATAGAAGACATAGTTTGAATTTTTCTCCCATAGCTATTTTTGCTCAGAAACGCCAGAAAATTAATGGATTACCTATAATTCCGTTGTAATAACTGAGATAATTCTCATTTCACCAAGAAATCGCGAACTATTAAAAATAATGCTAAACAACATTCCAGTTAGTACTGTCTGTCGAATACTGTCTAGAGTACCTCCCGTAGACGTTTTAAGCTATATTTCCAAATACTGCGCGCTCTGCTAAACCGAAAAGAACGACACATATCTGACACCTATTATAACTTATTCAAATCAAAATACAATGCCCACATGCAGTAGCGACACCTCAAAAATCAGCGGTCTTGCCAGATATACAACTACTCGAGAGGATGCTTCAAAATTGGAATAAATCTCAACGCGATCAACTTAGCCTTATTAAAGAAATTTGCTGCGAATAGTCGGCTGAAGTTTAATAGGAAATACTGAGGGTAATCGGCCTTCATATAACCAGGGTGCGAGGTCCACCATGCACGTAATACTCGGTAAGGGTTAAAGGGTTCAGCGGCGCGCCTAAGCCCGGGACCCTTAGGAGTACTTTGATACTATATGACTCAACTCCTCGGCAGTCCCTAAAGCATTGACCTCGGAGGCTTTTACCTACTTATTCCGCGTTACTACCAGCTCGGGGTGGCAGGTGACCTCTCTGGTCAGCGTATCTAAAGGTTCGTTCTAATCTTCCTCCATGACATCGCCTTAGTAGTTTACACTGTTGAATGATTCTGGTAAGGTTGAAATAGTGTTTGGACGGGTTAGTTTCCTAAATGGCTTTCGTCTTTTCCAGGCTCCGAAGAAGGTGAAAGCACCGAAACGTCGGCTCGATAAAAAGTTAGTGTCAATCTGGTTGAAGCGCTAGCAACAGCTCTCCCTCTCTATTCTGAATAGCGTTAATCTCTTGGAGTTGGGTCATATTCTGAATAGCGCTAAGCTCTGGAGTTAGCTCATGAGATTGATGCAACCGAGAAGCAGTTGTCTTCTGAAGATGACAGTGAGTGAGGGTACAAAGGTACGGTGCGCGGAGCGCTTCTACCTGGTAACATTTCATTCCAACGATCATCCAGGAACTAACCTTGGGAGATTCATCACAATCCAACTTTTCATCTGGGGGAACATTTTCAGAATATTATCATTTTTCCAGACTGTCTAAGGCGATTAGACGATGGGTTACGTAATTGGCTTAGTTCGTGATTCAATTCAAGGGCGCGAATTCCTTCCGCATAACAAACTGCTGATTTTTGGTTAAAACTCATTGAAAGAATAAGAATACCCTACGAATCATAGCAATCAGTTCAATTGCAGAAATATGTCCGTCTTCTACAGAAAAAAAAACCTGAAAAAACTTATCTGTCAACTTTGTGGAACTATGAAAGGAGAAATAGTTAGCTTCCTCCAACCTTCTGGGATTCGACATGATACATTTTTATTTAGTGAATAAGATGTTTTGGCCTATACAAAAGAGCTGCCTATACTTCCTTGCCTAGAGGCCCGTGTTGCATATTGAAACCACGCGTTGGGATCGAAATAGTGCGTACGTTTATTCAAAAATCAGACAAAAAGGGCGTTGGGGAACATGTGAGAGAATCAGGTGTTACCATGAAAAGCTGAGTTGGAATGAAATGGTGCCCCGGTAGCGTAACTGGTAGCGCACTTGCCCGGAAAGCGAGAGGTGCGGGTTCTAGTCCCGCCTGGGGCGAAAGTTTTGTTCACAACCCAGCATTCTTGTGAGACTAAAATTTGCCTTTTAGGTCGGTCGTGGCAACAGGTCGAGCAGCTGTGTTAACCACGGTTCACAAATTCTCGACGAGGTGGGGGAGAGAGGCTATTTGTCGCCAGGAAGAGGGTTTTATTGTTGTATCACGAATATGGAGAGTCGTTATTTGCGAAAGGGTGTGGAAGAAAGCGAAATGTGGAATACTTGCTGTTTCACTTATTATGTGTGCCTCGCGCTAGACGCACCTATAAAGTTTTCCGGGACAGAGTTCAAGTGTGTCAGGTGGTAACAGGTTCAACAACAGAATCGACTTCAGCCAGTGGAGGGTGTAGGGGCGAGGTGAGGGAAAGGGGAATGCTTGTTCTAATCGACTTTCCCTGCACATGTTACTGAGAAGAATAGGAAATTTCATTTGGAATTCGCCAAATATTCTAAGTTTCGGTTCATTTGTGCAAGTCAAAAGGCGAAGTTATCAAAATTGAAACGGCAGCCCATAAAAGTCTTGGTGTGAAGAGCGGTGTGAGTGATAAGAAGTGCCTGAGCTTTTGGTTGAAGGCATGCCCCCACATTGACGTGGATCTTGCACACGAATACGGAATGTATTGGCGCGATGGCCTGTCAGTCAAGAAAAAGAAGGAAAGAACCCGTCAAAAACTTAGGTTAAGGGCTCGTCTCACCTTAATCGGCTGTGCTAAGGGAATGAGAGACTAAGCGCGGAGAGGAGAGTATGAGGCGAGAGAGCGCTACAGATGAGAGAGCGCCAGACAACAGCCTGATAAGAAAAAAAAATCTGCAGCTTAGCAGCTTACTTTGCAAGGCCCAAGCGCTCTTGTCGGTTGGTTTCCGTGCACGGGAAACGGCCACGTTTATGAAATCGTCGTCTATAGGTCTACTACAAGAACGCATGAAGCAGCGTTCATGCACCCTTCTGGTGTGCTTAAAGGCTTCTTACGGCCCGCGTACAATCACTACAGTAGAATACATGCTCGCAAACGAGTTTTTTTTTGAAAGAGAAAAAGTGAATAAGATTGAAAATATTCCTCTCCGGGAAACACGCGTATGTTTCTCATCTCTTTTCTCTTCAAAAACTTAAAAATTTCTAATTTTTATAGGACTTCAGGATACATGTTGATATCGGATTGAGCCGACATTGCTCTACCGTACACCCACACTTGTTTCAGGCCCTTTCAGTAACGGAATGGCTTTAGTGGATCCCTGAGATCCCCAGCCTAGCAGAATTTGAATTTTAACTACAAGGGGAGGCGGGAACGGATATTCTGAAGAACTCCCAAGTGCCTTCACTCGATGAACCGATACCATCTCCGTCAGATGATGTCAAATGAATAGCTAGCTATATGCGCCGCGTCTAGAAGACATCGCAGCGTTCTCGTTCCCACCCCGGTCTCACCCCGTGTTCTTCATGTGCTTTTTGTTTCTTAGAACGAATTCATCGATTTCATCTCGGCCAGACTTTTGTCTCATAAGGTGCGCATGATCGGAGGTTACGTGAACACGGCACTGGATCGCGGTATCGAATTCCTACGAAGTTACCGACCAACGTCGTGTTGTAGCTGCATTATAACAAGGTCGTCGTCATCATTCCATTTCAAGGTCTCCAGGGGATTAGAATAGATTGGCGTTTGCGCACATCTTGCACCCGTCTTAGAGCTTGTCAAGGAACGAACCTTCGCGTCATACGTCAACTCTTCGACGGTGACCGTTTCAAATTTTGCTGGCGCTGTCAGCTCCTCACTTGTGATGCGGTTCGGCATTGAATCACCTCAACTGAAAACATACTGATAAGACCCGCAAAGTAACGAAAACAAAATGGTAATCTCGTCAAAGCAGCAGTTAAAGCGACAATTCCGGCAGAATGGGGAATGGGGAAGTGAAGAAAAAAAGAAGGAAGTATAAGCGGGAAATAGGTAGAGGTAAGTTCCGCGAAGAATGGGTGGTGATTTGTATCGCATAACGAGACGAGAACCGTTACGGCCTCTCCTTCTTGACCTTGTCGTTAGACAACAACCAAATTGGGCTGTTACCGAAACGCCCTAAACAAATACGCAGTGATTCGTAGAAGAAGTATTGACCACCCCTGCCCAGAAAAAAACTTTCGCTGTGGTCGGGGTTTTACCCGGACTGAAGTGTGCAGGAAGATGATGGAGAAGCTGTGAGTGATATGTGTGACGAGCGGCTTGAAAGCATTTGAAGACCACCGATTCCACTGATTTGCTCGGAGCATTCGTCCGTCCACCTACCGGACGCCGTTGTTGGTAGACGGGATCATCCCTCTGTCTCGCCAGCGAGTTCGCCCAGTTCAGCTGCTCAATCTTGGCGCTCTCAAAAACACCGAAATAGATAGCATAGTTAGCGACAACACCGGTTCGTTAAATTTCCTTGGAGCTGCTTGGGAATTGGGAATTCCTGGGGTTGGGTTCATTGAAGGCACTGCCCCTGACCTACTTCGTGAGGTTCGTTCTTGAAAGAATGCAAGCGCTGGTTTGAAGATTTTGCCTCCAGCGGTCAGCATTTTGTGAATGTTCAGAGAGAGTCTGTTGTTGGGTGGTTGATTTTCGATTTCCGGGGGTTTTCTGAGTCTAATTTTTCAAGATCTACGTGCTTATTTGTTAGTATTCGAAAAAGAATGATAGGGTTGAAGAGCGCTTTCGGGTGTTCGCAGTTCAATTTGAAGCGCATTCTTTGTCAAAAACAAATCGTTTCGCATCTATTCCGCTGGAGCAACCGAGTCGTGTCACCCGAATTTATGAAAAATTCCTACCAGGAATGATATGTGCATTTCAATTCAAGAAATTTGCAGTGGTTACAGCTATGGGTTATTTTACATGAAATAGTTCGTGCATGGCCATGGTGCTCGTACCAGGAAGGCCATTGATCACGCTCCAATTTTCTGATTGTTTTTTCGCATTTCTAGATACGCTTGTCATAGAAATACGGACTCGCACTATTTTTTTTCCACAGCCTCCTCAATCAAGCAAGAAACTTGTTTTTAAAAATCGGGACGGTGAAGACGTTTATGTGTAGTGAGAGCTGCTTACACTCCCCACGATGTTCGCCATAGAAATGACTTTTGGAAATACTCACAGAAGGAATTTACCAGTATGGATAGGCGCGTGTGGCGGTTCCATCGTAAAAGTAGGACAGGTTAAAGGAGAAATCGAACGGTGAGCGTAACAAGTTCGTCGAATGTTTCCAGTGGTGGTAAAGATATCGGCGACCTTTGCACTTCAACGTCTCAGAGTGAATAATGGCCTGAACCGTCTAAGGAATCCAGCATTCTCGACACCTATTTTCTTTTTTCTGACGGTACCTCTCTTTTTGTCTGCCAAGGAACGTGCAGAAGAAGGGAATGACGTATTACTATAAAGAGACTGAAAGTCATTAAGTGTGAAGCGCTCGGCATAGCTCAAGCTCATTGCATTGGATGCGCCGCACAGGGGTTTTCGTCTGGGAATGGTAGTCTTTTGAACGGCATTCAGTTAGTGTAGCGTGGTTTTCGGCTGCCTCATGAGTTTTAAATCGTGCCTGAAGTAACTACGTCTTCGACACATGTCGTTTGATGAATAGATGAAAATGCCTAACTTGAGCGTAATTCGATCTCCAGCTCGTGTAAATGCTGAGCAGCATGTCTCACCACTTCATTACCAGCACACCATGTTGCTGCTTGACTTTCAGAAAGATGTTATGACATCTATCTCAACTAATGTGGTAAAAGGATAAAGCATTTGCCGTTGATCAATCCCTTTTTGGGATGCGGCACGCATTCTACTTCCAT
>MU891342.1:0-13655 GCA_036418205.1 Ostertagia ostertagi
TCAGACTTAACGTGTCGAGATTAGCTCAGACTAAAGTCAGTTAGATAACAGGTTCAGAGCGCTTCTCAACACATTAAGTCTTGTTTAACCTACAGTTAGATCATAACCAAAAAAACCATTTTAATTAGTAGTTAGAGAGTTAACTTGTAAACCTAATTCGTAATTAGGCAGAGAAAAGAAATAGTGTGAGGTCGAGGAGGCGCAGACGCCACGTTGACCCACGAGTAAAAAGTACTCCGAAGGACTTTTTACTGGAGGGTCATACGTGTCAGACGTGGTGACTGCGCCTCTTCAATCCCGTGCTCTTTTTTCTTCTCTGACCAGCTCAACCTGTTAGGAATCAAAGAATGCAGCTGCGATCCATAATCTTCAGGTACTTTTGCAACCTTTTTTTTCTTATTTATTCGTTTCCTGATATTTTGTCGTCTGAAATCTAAAGTAGGAAGCTCTTGCTTGATCTGGGCTGGATCGCACTCTCCATTCTTTATTCTTTGCTTAGAATCTCCGATCGTTACTTCTGATTGCGAGTTAAGGGTACTTTGCTACCGTCCCAGGTTTTATATAATTAATCAGATTCAAGTTGAGAAGGCTAGTGATAAACATTGCATTTTTGAGTTTAGTGCGATTTTCAGATCGATGTGTTAGTCTCCACTGATTTGGCTTCTCGTGGACTCGATATTGAAGGAGTTCAGCCTGTGAGTGACATACATATAAGAGACCAAAAGATGTTCATTCTCTACAAGATGTTTTGGAATTGTTCCAATGGTGGTCAATGATTTGCTTTAGGTTATAAATATGCATATGCCAAGGACCATAAAGCAGTACATTCACAGAGTTGGGCGAACTGCGCGAGCAGGACGGGCAGGAAGGTTTGTTGATTCCTTTTTTCACTCGACGCTTCTGGTTCTCCTCTCCATTTCTGACCTAATAACCTAGAATATTTTTCTATCACAAGCGCTCGCATTTTTGTATTTGTCTTCCCAGTTCAAAATATTTGTGTGCCATGGCCGACTTTTCAACGTCTCTACTAGGGGATTCGCATGGTCTTTTCTAGGGATCCTTCAAGATTCTCCCTTCATTGTGTGTCTGCTTTAGTGGAGTAGGTTTCAGTATGTGATCGTGAATGAACACTTGCACGCATCGCTTCTTCGAAGTGCCGTATAAGGGATTGAATCTCACAGAGGTCGATCCACTTCATTCCCTTGTGGTTTTGGTACAGATCTTTCCTGTTAGGTTAGAAACCCTGAATCGATTCTCGGCGCTCCTTCAAAAACGTCACATGGTCCAGCACACATGGCGCATCTCGCTTGGACTGAACTGCTAATTTAGCTTTCGTTTATTTTAACCTATCAAGTTTACTACAGCTGTGCTTTCTTGGTGGAGAATAGTGAATCTAATTACGACCAGCGTTTCAAACCAATCTTTTCTAGGGAGTAGGAGGAGGGCGTTTGAAAACACGATTATTTTAGCACAGGTTCCCAATCAGGCTCATTTTCAGATCAATTTCGTTAGTTGGCGAAGATGACAGAAAACTGCTCAAGGAAATTATCAACACCAACCCTGATCGAACGCTGAAGCAACGTATGGTTGCACCTGGTGCGTTTTCACATTAATGATTCGAGAGAAACATTTGAGAAAGGTTTTTACAAAAGGACACGATAATGCGAATGCACAGAACCGTTTCTTCTCGACATCGTAAAGCCTAGCAATGATCGCAAAACAGGTCAAACCATTTACTGAAGTGAAACGTTGTCTACGAATAGCGGCAGAAGGAACGTCAAGAGGGTTCCTACCCATTGAGCGGTTTTGAAACTTTTATTGCCCTGAGAGAATATAGAGAAGTCCGCCCGAAGATAAGTCCGCTGGGAAAGTGAGCGATATAGTATAGTGAGATCTGAGAATGTTCAACTCAGTTTTTGCTGTAATGTTTTGCTTTTTAGAAGAAAAAGACTTATAGAAAATATTGTTGAGAAGAAAAAGATGGGGTGAACAAAGAGCGAGTGTATCGTATTTATGTAGGCGTGTACTGTATGTATGTAGGCGCTATCGCAAGATACGGGGCATGCTCTAGGACTAAGCGTAGGAGGGAGCAGGAGTTTTGGGAGAAATGGAACTTGCTCCCACACACTGGAATCTCTTTCTCCTACCTAAGGCCCAGTCTCTTTTTCATTAAAAGGAGCTGTTTTACGCGTTTTTAACTGCATTGCCACCACAGTGCCGTCGTATCTTGCAATAGCGCAGCGTATCCTATCCTGACTTATCTGCGGAAGTGCGGAATTTGTGTCCTTGTTAATGTTTCCTTATTTTATGGTTTCAGAAGTAGTGGAGGCATATCGGCAGCGAATTGACTCGCTTGAAGAGTCGATCCGTCAGATTGATACGGAAGAAAGAGAAGAAAAGGAGCTGAGGTTGGCCGAATCAGCGTTACGAAAGACCGAAGAGAAGTTGGAAACTGGAACGACAGAAAGAGAAGGACGTGTGTGGTTCCAAAAACCAAAAGTGTCAGGTATTAGTATCATTTCTTTCTCAAAATTTCGCTGGATTTTTCTGTCTTTTTCGGAGAACTACCATAATTTCATTTATTATCCATTTGAACAGGACAGTAAAAGGGTTGGATAAGGTGAAAGCACCGTCATTAATTCGGTCTCTCTCACTTGTGAAAAAAGAAAATTAGTTTTATCTTTTTTGTTTTCAGAAAGAGAGCGAAGACGAGCTGAAAAGAGAATGCTACGGAAGGAGGAAATGAAACGGAAGCAGGCCGAGAAAACGGTGAGCATTAAAATTTCTTAATTCCGTCACCTGCGACTTATCTTCAATTGTGATTTTAAGCCGGAGGAGATAAGACTCGAGCACGAGATGGCTTATCAAGCTCGAGAAGCGAAGAGAGCCCGGCGAGGAAAGAATCGCCGACTGCGAGCTGTAGTTGAGGCACCACCGAAGGTGAGCTTACTATTAACTTCAAGGTGCAAATATATCTCTCAAAGCACGTGGGTCACGTGGGTACATTTTCGTCCCACCTACAATATGAGCTGCTTTCAACTTTTGCCTCAAATTGGGATAATACCCAATATTTTCCGAGGGTACTTGACGTTAGGGTCATTCGTCAGTGTGACCGAGCCAGACGGAAGTTGTATTCGCGATTCGGGGGAGGGGGTCGTATTCGGGTTGAATTTCACTGGGAAGATCGAAGCGGTCGTGTTCTGAAGGTTGACTGTCGTGATTTTGGGAGAAGGGGTCGTTTGACAGTTTTTTTTTGCCAATTTTTGGCAAGCACCATTAAGGAGGCGTACAGTTGACAGAATTAGAACACTTTCTGCCTTTTGAGAAATATTTACGCCTCCTTCCTTTCCCACGCTCCAGCTTGACAGTTGTTTAAGGGTTTTATGGGCGGAGTTGGAATATGTCGACTGGTATCAAAGTGAAATACTATGGAAACGGCCATGGTGATTCGGTGGTGATGAGGAATGGTGGTGTATTTGGGTAACCCCTTCTCGTGTGGCGTGCTGCACGAGGTCCCAAAGACCTCTTCAGAAGGGGATCGTCAATTTTTTTGAAATCGACCGGACGCGAGTGTTGACCTTCATTGCCGTTCATCACTGCATTCAAGCTTTGAGGGGGTAGATATGTACTGTGGAAGCTGTTTATTTTTAATACTTCAAACAATTACTCATGAGCAATACCGAATTTCAGTCGAAACACCAACTCACAAAGAAGAAGAGCATGCGTCTTTCAGATCTTCCTGCCGTAGAGGTTAGTTTGCTTGTTGGACTGAATAGGTGGCTTCTGCTGCTGTCATTCTGTAGTTTTTCTGTTTCTTTGTAGTCTCAAGAAACCTGCTAAAGCATTGTGATTGTGATTTGAATCAGCTCGCTGAAGTCTTACGAACCAGTTTCAGACCTCGACGCCATCAGCCTCGAAGAAGAAAAAGACAGCTGTTGGCAAGAAATCGACGTTTACGTCTGCGCTAACAGCCATCGGAAAACGAGCTGTCAAGAAGGCGCGTCATGGGTAAGAACTGCTGCTTATGCGAAAAGTTTGCACTGATCAATGGGTACAGAGATTCATACCAAATGAAAAAAAAACAGAAATAAATGAAAAATAAAAATAAATAATAATAAAAATGAAAAATACAAAAATTGATGGTTTCATCGTTTAACAGGATATTCAATTGAAGGCCGTGCTGCCTATCCCTGATTTGGCACTTTTCAATTTTCAACTCCTTGTTTTTAGTTCACAGTGATTGCTTCGAGAATTTCTTATATGGATCCATTCTAAATATTTTTAGACCAGAAGACTCGGGATTCCAAAAGGCACGTGTGGCTTATCGTCTCAAGACAAAGAAGAGATGAGAACGAATTTCTCCATCGGAATTGCTTTGAAAGTTATTGTTGTTGCAAATTCATTGTTGTTGCGAATGTCGTTACTTGTTATTGGCTCTATTTTGTTATTGAATATATTGTTCAAAAAGACCATGAAATGAAAGATGAAAGTCAAAGTGAAATTCTTCAATCTAGAAAAGGTTGAGTTCCGGCTCGATTCTAATAGATTTAGTGCGCATGTTCCAAGGTTTCATGTATACTCCCGTCCAAAACTCAAGAAGTGTCGGGTGCAGACCATACACCACAAGACGACGGCCTCCACAAAATGTAATTTTCTGCCAATGAAATGATTAGCCTGTTGCAGTTGTATTCTTCAGTTGTCACTAATTACAACTATCATTTACCAGAAATCAGCTATCACTATGAACCACTACTAACCAGATTTACTTGGAGGCCGTCGTCACTTGTGGTGTATGGTCTGCACCCGACGCTCTTCTCGTTTTTGAAAGGGGGGTACATCATAATTTTTATGATAGAATAAGATATAAGGCTGGTGCGACAATTTTAAGGTACGTTCATGGACTGATTGAATCGGGCGAATCGCGTATGTAGATCGCGTGCTCAATGGTTTCTTCGGGAGACGTGCGTTTCTCCTCCTGGGGTCAGGTCACCACAGTTGCGCGATCATTGAAGCTTAAGGTTAAGTTTGGTTTAGACTTAGGTTAAGGCTTATGCTTACACATTGGCTTATGCCTAAGCCTATGATTGGGCCTAGGCTTAGTCCTAAGCTTGCTCCGAGCGAATGAACGGCGTCTCAATTTTAGGTGACCTGACCCCAGGAGGAGAAACGCTACGCACCCCTTCTTCGATAGAGTGAGTATTGCTTGACGGAGGTTTAGCACGTCAGAGCTGTAGGTGGTGCGCGATAGTCCACCAGAAGGCAAGATTCATTCAAAGAAATTGTAAGGAGCTATCGCAGGGTGCTGGGGCATGGGGTGGCAATAGATTTAAACCGCATAAAACAATCCTTTTTCTCGATTGGGACTGAGCCCTAGGAAATGGGGGAATGAGATATTTCGGTTATGTGCAGCTTTCATCTTCTCCTGGGTTTCTGCTCCCTTTAGGCTTGGCCCCGTATTTTATGATAGCGACGGTTATTCTACGCTGATTGTGTCGGATTAGACTTTTCATTAAATTTGGAAAGTTTTCTTGGAAGAAGATGATGTTTATTTGTTTCAGAATCCTTGCGTTAGCCGCATAAGAGTTTTTTCTCCCTCCGTGCCTTTAGAGACGTAGGCAATCCTATAGAGATGCGGGAATAATGAAGGAAGGATTTGCAGTCTGGGATACACTTACTTCTAAACAAAGGAGATGTTTATGAAACGACTGGAGAAGTCCGACCCTGCACGGAGCTGGTCTAGGGGACGGATGTTTTAGGTATCTCTTGCTTGGTTCCCAGGTCTTGGATTTCCGAAACCGCTGTTGGTCGATGAAGGAGTTCCGCCTACATGTGTTATGTAAATATGTTCTAAGTGTAGTACTGAACTGGTCCTCAAGAAAAGTCGATGTTGCGTAGTTGAAAGAATGATAAAAGAGTGGAAGCATTCGCCGGTAAAGATTCGTTTCGGATGCGACACGCATTTTACTCTCTTCCAGAATTGTGGCAACATCTGCATTCAATTTGGCTCATACTGGGACTTACGAGGAGCAGCTAATGTTCAATCCAATGTCCTCCAGACCAGGGTCAAGCGTGCGTTGAGGAATCCTCGACACGTCGCAGGGGGGGTCGTATTGGCCCGCTGGGTGGAAGAGATCGAGCCATTTTGATGCAGTGGGATCATCACCGTCGGAAGACAAATATCAAGGATGAGTCGATGCCAGGCCAGAGGATTTCCAATGAAAATGATATTTCACCCACACAAAATTTTCGTGATTCTGAGGCGTCCGGTAATTCTTAGTTACTTCAGTGTTTTATCACCACACAAGTTAAAGAATCTGAATTTCGCACGCTTTCCAAGAGATATTTCATCTTTCAAGTAAGACCCCGAATCTGAAGGGATGTGAGGTACACGGCGCATCCGAGAAAGGGTCTAGTTGTTGCGCGCGCTTCAACTACGGCTCCTTGGACAAACAACCTCAATTCAGGAACAATCGAGAGAATTCTGAAAGTGTCCGTGCGCATTTACAGGGAGGTGTACACCATTCAACATTGCGTTAACGGACTCTTCAGGGTTAAATTTATAAACATGTAACCTTTAAAGTTGAGAAACGCTAATCAATCACTTTTCTTAGAAAGAGAAAAGGGGGCGACGGGACTTTTGGTGCGTCCGGGGTTGCACGCGGCGAATCGCGCGGCGGGCTGCGCGGCGATCCGGACGAGGCAAGTCTTCGCGGGCTCTCGCAGTGGGATTCAACACGTCAGGACGTGTGCAGATCGTGGATAGAATCCACAAGGTTCTGCTTTGGAAGAAACTTGAAGGAAAGAAAAGAAAATTACTTTTCAACGCGTGTACATATATACAAAGGCAACGGCAGGAAGAGAAGAAAAGGAATAGCAAAATGCTGTTATAACCTTCCATTCGCCCTGTTTTGAAACTTCTCCCCAAATACAGGAGCGAAGATATAGAGTTGACAGTTAATAACATTCCACTAAATGACTCCATTTTCGGTGCTTCTTGTTCATATTTATAATATGATAAAAATGGCATTTCTATCATTTCTCTTTCATGAAAGAGAAATGATAGAAATGCCATTTTTATCATATTATAAATATGAATAAGAAGCACCGAAAATGGAGTCATTTAGTGGAATGTTATTAACTGTCAACTCTATATCTTCGCTCCTGTATTTGGGGAGAAGTTTCAAAACAGGGCGAATGGAAGGTTATAACAGCATTTTGCTATTCCTTTTCTTCTCTTCCTGCCGTTGCCTTTGTATATATGTACACGCGTTGAAAAGTAATTTTCTTTTCTTTCCTTGAAGTTTCTTCCAAAGCAGAACCTTGTGGATTCTATCCGCGATCTGCACACGTTCTGACGTGTTGAATTCCACTGCAGAGCCCGCGAAGACTTGCCTCGTCCGGATCGCCGCGCAGCCCGCCGCGCGATTCGCCGCGTGCAACCCCGGACGCACCAAAAGTCCCGCACCCGGAAAAGCAGTGATTTCAAATCTGCTCTTACTTTAGTACATAATCGCCCTTAAAAGGATATACAGCCGTTGAAATAGTGCCAATGTAGCGAAAAAGTACCTTTCGGCGGTACTCGTGCAAAATCCTCAACGTAGCCATTTTTAATACTGGACGTTTGGAGCAGTTCTAGTAACGTTTGATAGAGCAAATCTTCTAGTTTATGATGACGTATTAACTTTTCGGATTGGATGAGTTTGAACGGAGTTATGGCTTTGGAAAGCGTAAAAACTCGCACTCATCACGAATTTTCCTCGTTAATTTTGCAAAAATCCTCAACGTGGCCATTTTTTGAATACTGGACGTATGAAGCTGCTTTAGCAACCGTTTGATAGAGAAAATCTTCTAGTTTTGTATGACATATTAACTTTTTGAATTTGACGAAAATGAAGCAAGTTATTGCTTCGGAAAGTGTAAAAACTCGTGCTCATCTCGAATTTTCCTCGTTAATTGATCTAAATTTGTTATTTCTTATAACTTTTTGTAATTTCATACTGATTAGAAAAAGCTCTTCACAAAACTCCAAATCTGCTTTCAGATTGAAAATTCGTCATATTTGAAGAAAGTTATAATCATTTGAATATTTGTTCAAATTTCAATAGTAAATAAGCTGCTCCACGGTCAACGCCAAAGTCCAGTCAACACACAGCTGGCGAAGGCGGTTAAAAGGCTTCTTTCAACTGAAGGGGGACGTGTAAATTGAGAACCACAATCTGTGTAGTACTAGAATTTGGTAAGTCTTGTGGAGGAAATAAATAAAGAAGAGATGTTGTCATAGTATGCCATTTTTAGTGGCTAGTTTGTCGTTTTCTGGTCTGTTTCTCGTTTGCTCGTTTGGTAGGACTCATCAATAATGATTATTCTTTGACTTTTTCACTTTGTACTTCTTAAACGAATTTTTTTGTGGACGGTGGGGTAGCAGGGCTTTTTATGAGCAGTTTTGGGGAGAATTAAACAAGCTTTTCAACCTTTTCATAGTTCGGCTTTTGAAGAGGGTTGTTTCATGGACTTCGGCCTCCGGCGGAGGGTGGTGGGGGGGGGGGGGTATTTCCAAATTTTCCTCAACGCCTCGCTTGACCCTGCCCAGACCTTGAAAAGAAGTACCGATCAAAAGTAGCGAGTACAATAAAGAGGGAGCGCGTCGGGGAAGTTGTGCGCCACACAATGCAGTAGCCTGGCTACCAAGGGAGGATTGCGTCCGACGGACAGCGGGTGCGCTGTATTCAGCCCCACGCCATCAAGCGCTCCACCTACAGTTTAGTTGGCTCGGACGAGCTGTGTTGCCAGCAGCGGCATAATCGGAGCAACTCAATCGGAGCATGTATTGGGAAGGTGTAATCAAATGCGCTGCGGTAAACTCCCGCCGTCCGTCCGTCGCGATCTTTACTGCCATTTTCGCCACTGGCGTACGATTAACACCCCTTCGTCTCACAGCGTAACCATACCTTCATCCGAATTCCGTACGGATGACCACATGATTCCATCTGAGATCTGACCAGCAGTGGCGCCACTACAACCCATGTATACTCCGTGTCGTATTTTCAATGCAAGATTGGAAGTAATAAAGTCTCCTATTGTATTGGGTTGTCCCATGCATTTTGCCATGGTCTGAGGTCATGCAGTGGCTGAAAGCTTATCAGTGGGTGAATGCGGATTTCTAAGTAGGTCTTATAACAGCGAGCGCATCTCAGAAGAATGGAGAAAAACCTTACAGGAATGTCGTATGTCCAATTTTTCAAGTGTCGCTTATAAGTGCAACACTTTTATGACGTCTCGATTCTCCATGCTATAAAGGCATCATTAGAGGCACTACGCTTCAGAGAAGGCAACGAAGTACTGGATCTGGCGACTTTTTATCTAGTTTGTTCATTGCACAGCAGAAACCATTTCGTTTCATGACCGATTCAAGCGAAGGACTAAAAGTCCACCAAAATAATTAGTGCGAAGGGTCATGGTCGGATTCAATATCACTCTTGTTGAGGTTCGTTCCAGTTAGAAAGGAAAAGAGGACCCAATTTTTCAGGTAGCGCGACAGCATTCTTTTGCAAACTATCTATGCGCCGTGTAGAGCGGAGTTGGTAGGAATTTCTTACTTGAGCCCCTCGAGCGCTAACTGGCAACTTCCAACCATGGTTTAGCCATCCTAAAAAGGAACCTATGCTGAGATGTGAGGCCTAAATTTGCTTTCGATAAGGATATTGACAAGGATATTGGCGAACTTCCAATCTATTATAGCTTCTTCATTGCACTGCAGACATTTAGTTTTACAACCGATAAAAGGGTAGGTTTTAAAAGTCCCCCATTATGATTTGGGGGTGGGGTCATAGTCGGATCCAGTATGTTTATCCTTTTGTTGAGGTTCGTACCAGTCAAAAAAAGAAAAGGGGGCTCAATTTTTCAAGTGGATCACGACAGCATTATTTTGCAAACCAGCTGTACGCCGTATTGGATTGGTAGCAGACGTCGAGCAATACCTACTCATCTTCTTCGGGTACTAACTGGCAATTCAATTTTCATTTTCTCGGTTTTGCTTGCTTTTATATTATATTATATATTTTTATTATATATTTATATTATATTATTTATTTTTTCTTTATATTGTTTTTTTATTTTTTCTCATGCAAGAATAGTGCTTTCTTTTGCGTGCGTATAAAAATTTGAAAAATAAAAAAGCACTATTTACCCTTTACTGCCCCACTCCTCAAGAACTGAGCCGGATTTTTATCGAAATTTGTCCATGACTGTGGATTTGGCTAGAAACTTGCCTTCAGGGGTAATTCGACCCGTAGAACACGAATATCACATTCGTTTACCGCTAGAACGCCTGGCGCTCGCGCCAGAAGCGCCGGCGCCAAAAGGCGCCAGAACATCTCGGATCACCCAAATTCGCTGGAAACTTGTCCTCAGAGGTATTTTGACCCGTAGAACATGAATATCACATTAGTTCGTTGCGAGTGAGCCTGTAGCCTGCGCTACGGGCGCCCGCGCAAAACTGTTGTGATAGCGCCGGCGCCTGTGGCGCGGGCGCCAAGCGTTGTCGCGCTAAACCGGTGTGATATTCGTGTTCTACGGGTCGAAATACCCCTGGAACAACTTTCTAGCCAAATCCTAGTCATGGACGAATTTCGATCAAAATCCGGCTCAGTTCTTGAGGAGTGGGTCAGAAAAGGTGAAATAGTGCCAGAAAAGTTTCAACCACAGTTTCAGCTTTTCCAAGGAAGTATCTTGATATGTGAGGTCTAAATTCGTTTACTTTGCTCATAATGGTATTGGCGATCCTCTAATCTCTCTTACCTACAGCTTCAGTACGAACTTAAAATTTCTTCGATACTTTGTGGAAAAGGAACGGCGCATGCCCACGCAATTTGCTGTCGGTTACTTCAATTAAAGGGGCCTGTCAGAAGGCCACGAGAACTAAGCCTAGGGCAGAGGGACGAATTCCTGAGCGAACGAAAATTGCTTACGCAGCTTACCGAGGCCTTGGATTCCGCTTTCTCTTCTGAATTGCTTGAGTCGGCTGAAACTGGAAGTTTCCGTGGATTCTGAGAGCAATTATAGCTGCCGGCTCCCCCCCCCCCCCCCGTCGCGCACATGCGCCCTGTCGAACTAATATAGCGACTTCTTTTCATGACAGATTGTATGATAGTTTTTTTTTTTTCCGGAATCATTTGTGGTGAAAACCGGTCTAGAAACCATCTTTGATCTCCTAGTAATTATAGAATCTCCTAATTTCTTTTCTGAATAGAAACCAGTCTATATTTTTCGCCACAATACGTTAGTTGCTTTTTCATTTTTATGCCATCCGCTGAGTTTCACTGCCATTGTTCGGGAAATGTATTGTAGACGTTTTATTACGCCAAGAAACGTGTACAGGTTCAAGTTTTCGGCTGTGGTAGTAGAGGCTTGGAGTTCTTGACGGGACATTTGCCTCAGCCCTCGTCCTCTGACTGCTCGTCGGCTTTGTGGCGCTCGCTATCTGGCGCCAGCGCCTGCGCGCCCCTCGTCGTCTGCCTCTCGATGTTGCGCTTTCGACCCGGCGGCATCAGCTGACTGCCATTCAGTCGCATTGGTCTCACTTTCGAATGTCTATGGAGGGTGACGCATGTGAGTGTCGTTTTTTATGGAAATTGAGTTTTTTTTGGGTAATTGGTTTAAAACTGGGTAGATTTTTTCCATTTTGCTCCTTTTTAAGCCTGTTTTTTTTTCTTATATGAAAATGGCCTTTATTATGGTATCGATTTTGGATATTTTTGTCTACGCCTTGGTTTCCATCTCTTTTGCTTCTTCGGAGAACTTTGGCTGTCTTCAAAGCCTGGACCAGTGCTCGATTAGCATGATGAGTTCTGACAGCTGCGATCTCGTTCTTTGCTTAACCACGGCCTCTTACACAAAGTGAGGGAGGAGGAAGCCTGTCGGCTTTGTTCCCACGGTGGTCCTTTCTGCTTTTGAAGGCGACGTCAAGGTCGAAGTGTGCGAAGCCTAATGAAATTTAGTCGCAGTTACTTCGGTTACTTCGTTCGGCGACGTGATCGTAGTTCGGTTTTCGAGCGGTTTTCGTTTCCAGTTGTTGTTTGATCCCTTTGTTTACATAGAGCGCATCACATGAGGATTATAAGGATGCATAATCAATGATCGATGATCAGAACTAGATAAAGCATGTCATTTTGATAGGGCCGTTCTAAGGTAGCTTTAATGACTTTACGTCACTTCCATCTCTTAGTAAAATGGCTGTGCCCGAGCCCGTTGCATTAAGGACTCTAAATGTTTTATTACATAACTAGGCTGCCAAAGTTTGATCAGAAGGATTTTCAATCAGGGGGCATCATTGCTGCGCATTTTCCCCCATACACCTAGGAACTTGAGTCAGAGGAGTATAGACATCTCTCGGGGGGGGGGGGCAGAGGAGTCAGTTGACATTCGTGAAAAGCTGGAATGTTCGAGCTCACACTAATTCGCCGAGAAACTACATAATGATGCTTCCTAATCGGAAATATGGCCCGGCTTAAGTTTGTTCGCGTAACAAATGCTTGTGAAGTAACGCTTTTGGGGCCTTTTTTTCTGGCAACATCTGCACGTTAACCAGATCCTTCTCGTGCTCATAATGCGCTAAATGGACATGGGCCACGTGAAAAGTTGAGGAAAAGAAGAAACGTACGTGGCCAGATTGTATTCGAAAAATACCATGTAAACGAAAAAGTCGGGCTTCTCATTTGTAAGGAGTTTTATACGAAGAATTCGGGGAAATACTAAATGCTCTTATTTCTTCCTCATTTTCTGCTAATAGTATTCTAAAATGTGTTCTGTGACTCAAAATATGCTGCAGGTCTTGACTTTGTTTTGCTTTTTTTGTTTATTTTGTTTATTTTGCTTTCCTTCCCAAGAATTCCAATGGGATGAAGTTGACCACAGAAGAGTTACTTTGGCTCAAGATGATGATTTTGTGTTTCTGATTCTTTTTGGTCTGATGCTGAACCTTCCTTTTCCATGGTTGGCTAGGTCACCTCGTCGCGCTGCTCCTTCTGATACGCTACGCGAACTTACTTCGATTCGCTTTGCGCAGTAGCGATTGAATGTGTCTTCGGTCTATACATGCAGTTATGAATGGCAATGTACAGTAGCGGTCAGGAAGTTCGCCGAACGATTTTTCGGGTGCATTATTTTTTCTCGCTTGAGCAACGTCCTCCAAAGATTGATATACTATGTTTTCTAGTGTTTTTATATCCTCAAAGTCTTAAAGAATCAGGATTCAAAGAAAATTTTTCGAGTTCGCCATTGGTTTTTTGTGGCAAAAAAGCGAGAAGCACGAAAAAGCCGTTTCGGCGAGCACTTTTGACCCCAACTGTATATGCGAGGCCTAGTATTCTTCCGTAGGTTTGCTACTAAACCCGAATGGATAACTAACTTGGCCAGTTTTCATGAATCCCATCCACGCTTTATTTGATTTGAATCATGAAATGGCAGCGGCTCCATTTGCCACTGCTGCAACTTCACTCTGCTCCTTTCTGGACAGCATCGCCATTTCGAAGTATTTTGGGGATTTTTGATTATTTGCTGAATGATCTATGATGTACACTGTGAATGAATGCATTGTTTCCGCAGTATAGCCGATAATGGAACTCTAATTAACGTTGGCGTCATTGGGGTCAGTAATT
>MU891343.1:0-11290 GCA_036418205.1 Ostertagia ostertagi
ATTGTATTGCCGTTCGTGATTATTTCGAAATACTTCGGCACTTTTTTAATCCTTCTAGAATGTTTAAAAGGAAAATTGCAGAATAATGTCGTCATCGAGTTTGTTAGCCATCACGTTCCTTGTTGCAGTCTGCTCAGCCAAGCATCGATATGTGAGGGAAAATTTGTTTTTCTTCAGTTTTCTTTTCTAGTTCGTCGAATTTTGTTAATAACGAAAGTATTTTAGGACCGTAGCACACGAGAAAGTCTCACAGAGTGGCGAACAACAGGTGGGATCCAAAATGATTATCATTCTTTGAAATTTTTGCTCTTTCTCTGTTAGCACATTCACGACGAGGCGTGGTTTCGCGTTTTTGGTAGCGAGGGACTAGTGGGATGTTGCCAGTGTGGCCGCGCATCTTACACCCACAGATTATGGTTTGGGTATTAAAAAAGGCAATCCATCAAAGTGATGGAATAACTTCACAAGTTTCACAAGAATGCTGGGTTGTGAACAAAACTTTCGCCCCAGGCGGGACTAGAACCCGCACCTCTCGCTTTCCGGGCAAGTGCGCTACCAGTTACGCTACCGGGGCACCATTTCATCCCAACTCAGCTATTTAGGTAGGTATCAACTATACTGATGGCAGCACTTCTTGCAATTGCTTGGACTTTTCAACCAGCGGAGTTTCGCAGTAGAGAAATTTCTCCAATGAGCACATTCAGGTAGTACGCATTCCACCTGATACAGTTGACAAGCGTCTAAAGATAGTAGCTTCAGGTTGCAAAAAGTTGATGTTGTGGATAGTTAGAGCTGTGTTGGGATAAAATGGTGCCCCGGCAACGTAACTTGTAGCGCACTTGCACGGTAAGCAAGAGCTGCGGGCAGGGTCAACCCGCAGTTGGACAAAATTCCCGAGGGGGCCGTATTTGGGTGACCGAAAAGGGGAGGTCGTATTCGCAAAGGTCAACGTCGCAATACGTAGGTGAGAGGCATAGCTTTCCAGTTTCGAGCTTCTCCAACTATTAACCACAAACGAGTGCATGGCGCACCTCAGAGCAGAAGAGTCTACTGCAGAAGTGTCCATATTTGACTGTTCACGTACACAAATATGCTCTCGAGGAGAACCAATGTCTTCAAACTGACCTAAGTTGTAAAAGAGTGACCACTTGGGTAGATTGACTGCTAAAGCCTTACAAGAAAAGTTTGGGAGCAAAACTTTTCCCTGTTGGCGAGTTCCTGGAGCTCATTTTGGAAACGATTTCAAGCATTATTTGCAAAGTTCTAACCATCTAGTTTCTTCCAGGGAGATAAGAGTTGCAAAAAGTATATGTATTGTAAGTGTTTGGGGGGGGGAGGGGGTCGTATGAGTCTCGCTAAAAGGAGGGGAACTCGTAGAACTTCCGAAATTGGTCCAACGTGACGATGACCCTGGGTGCTGAGTCGAGTCCCGCCTGGATAGAAAGTTTTGTTCACAACCCAGCTTCTTGTTAAACCTAATCTTTCCTTTATATAACAGTCATCCCTTAACCCTATTTACTGTCTTGTTTTCATCGAAAATATTCGAATAATTTGCGGTATTATCGATGACCGCCTACCAACTGGAAGCTCATATAAGCTGCCATCGTCTTACGAGCACTTGCCCCTGACAGCCCTTACGGGTTACCGTCGTCATGAATGCGTCAGACATGCGGGAAGAATGCTTCAGCCCACGACCTTATATACTAAGAACTGTGAAACTTTTGGCGTTGAAAAATCACTTTTGGTATGCGCCATGCAGTTCAATTTTGTTCATAATCGTTGTTGCACTTGAAAGCAATGAGATTACGGGACCTGTCAATTCTACGCACGAGTCAATTTTTAATCTGTCGAAAGAAGACTTATCAGAAATTAATCGGCTCAGATGAGTTGTAAAACGTAGTTCGCCATGTGAGATTTGATCTGTCTGTGTTTGGTCTATGGAAAATGCGTGTTTCGCTGCATCATCTGCAGCGGCACTTCCTCCTCGAAGCGGTACTTCCTCCTCTCGTGTGAATAGGGGGGAAATTATTCATATGTAAAATATTCAAGGTGGTGGAGCGGAAAAATTCTTCATAACGAAAATATTGCTGAAATCTAAAAATAACTACATTTATCTGCAAAAATATTTATGAATGCTGCCAGAGAATATTGGCAGTATTTCACGCAACGAACGAACACTCTGAATGGATTCATTCATTTCAAATAAAAAGTAGAGTATTCCGCCCATTATTCCTGTAGTTAATTACAGCATAAGATATACCTTACTGTTATGAACTAGTCGTTTTCAGAGGGTTTTCGAGTTTTATTAAGATACTCAGCTTGATTTTGATTGCTCAGCTCATAAATGAAGCTGGTTTGGAATTTTTATTTTCCCGCGGACTTTGCCCGTAATATACAGTCACGGGAACATAAATTCCCTTTAGTGGAAATAAAGAAGGCTATCGAAAATCGAAGGAGGAAGTCAGCAGTAACATGGAGGAGAGCTAAACGAAGAAAAATGGGTCATGTCTTCATCATGTGAAAATACGTGACAAGTGGAAGATCATAGGAAACCAACTACACCATTCTTATGCCTTCTAATTCACTTCGATACGAGAGGGCAGCTAGTGAGATGGGTCCTTACCGAAGTAAGCAACCAGCCCTTTTGGCGTTTCTGATGGTCGGCGGTATGCCAATGTTGAGGAGGAGATGGGGTCCCAGACTGTCGACGGCACTCCAACACGGTCCTTAAACGGTCAATTTTGATGAATACTGGATGAGCCTCCGGAAGGGACGAACTGCGGAGAGAGAGTTCTCGCGCAGGTTCGGTCCTCTCTTGAGGCTTCCGTCAGGCTTAGTCACTAAGCAACACGCGACAAGCCCCGTTTTTGCGGAGCTGCTGACCAGCCTTGCACCACTCTCGTCTGACGCCGGACCGTACCGACGTTTGAAGAGTCCGTCGGACTCATCGGGGACCCGATCCCCTCCCCAACATTCAGCATACGAACGCCGAAATGGCTGGTTTGCTTACCTCGTCCTTACCACGTATTCCTTTTACCTCACCCTTCATGACTTTTGGCCAGAACGATCCAGACTCTCGAGCCCTCCTACGTGTTTCTTGGCCCTTCACCCTTTCGATACCGGTCACTTGAAAACAATTACCTCCTTGTTGTTTGTTTGCGACTTTCTGAAAGTTCTATTGTTGTTGCTTGTTTATTCAATTTTTATGGCACTGCAGGAGGGCTACCAGCTCTGAGCGCACCTTCAAGTCTAAATTCAGAGCGATTATTTTGGAGCTGTACATATACAAAGAAAAATGTCAAATGTATTCCAAGGCGCACTCAAATGCCGCAGTTGTTCTAGATGGAAGTGCATGCATGGCGCATCCCGGAAAGCGATCGTTTGAACAAAAAGTGCAGCGTCCTTAGGGTTTTCTAACAACTCCCTGGAATCCCAGAATTCCCTGTAGAAGGCATCTATTGAGGAAAACCAACGTGAAAAATCCCAAAAACTTTTCGAAGAGTTCAATTTTTGCTTCTCTGAAACCGTACTTCTGTAGATCTGGGTGAGGCCGACTGGTAGGGATTTTCAACAGCATGCTGGGTAGTGCCAACTGGTGATGGTTTGAGCAGCTAGTTTGACATAGTTCTAGTGAATGTTATGATGGTTAGCAGCCGACACATGCTTAGTGTTGAAATCCCCGCCAAAACGTTTTTGAGGTGCTCCTTTCTTGAGAGTCTAGGCGTTCTAGCACAATCTTAAAGTGGTGTAGTTTTGTTTACAGCTATATCTCGTTTCAGTATCTAATATGAATGCTTGCGTCTTTTCCTACTTACCGGATAATCCTCCTGATCGGAAATTGCCAGTAAGTTTGGGTAGATGCTATATCTAGAGTTAGCAGTATCTCTCACACATTAAGCATCTTAGAGCTAGGTGAAGGGGTTCAGCATAAGATTTCCAAGGTTTCGACCTGCCTCATGAGCATAGCAATCGATACGATATTAAGGCACAACCCAGGCAGAGTTCGTGTGAACGCTTCTCTTCGGTCTTTAGTATAGAACCCTAGAGGACAATCACAGATGTGGCGTCCTCGTGCACGGAAACCGACCGATAAGAGCGCTTAGGCCTTGCAAAGTAAGCTGCTCCCAGCTGCTCAGACTTTTTTTTTATCAGGCTGTTGTCTGGCGCTCTCTCATCTGTAGTGCTCTCTCGCCTCATACTCTCCCCTCCGCGCATAGTCTCTCATTCCCTTAGCACAGCCGATCAGGAAGGTGAGTGAGCCCTTATCTGGCTTAGTGTGGGAAGTGTGCGTTGTTTGACGGTTCTTTTCTTTTATTTCTTTATGCTCGCTCTCTTTTGTCCACTCATAGTGTACAATTACATTCTTGTGACTATGGGCCGCAACATGCTGATCCTGGGGTATTTCTAAGTTTAGATTTCAGATATATCAATCCTACACTTTACTTAGTAATGAATTTATTCTACTGATTTCGTGGGAAGATTCGTTTAGGACCTATCCTTTTCTGTGGTAATGGGGGCGGAGCTTCTTCCTTGTAAGATTCCTTTAAGGTTAACGCAAGAGTACTTTTGTGTTCTGAACTGCTTTTCAGTGACAATCTCATTCAGCATTGTATCGCATGTCTATGACACGCAAGGGATCTTTCACCCATGTAAACAAGCCCTAAAGTCGTTCTTTGCGAGGGATGGCTGGTCTTACAGATGGAATAATCCCTTTAAAGCTCTGAGCCGCAATTTTAGATTATCTTTTAATGTTCTCGAAGTAAACAGTATCAACGTTGAGAAAACCCCTCACGACACTAAACTTTTCGATATAGCCGAGAAATGTCTGGAAGGGGTGAATTGTAGGTGGTGGACTCTTGGACAAGATGGGAAACAAATCCTTCACGATTGCCAGTAGTCGGGGCCAATAGAACCGTTAAAAACAATAAACAATAGAACCGTTGAATGTACAAAGTAACAAGCCTGCTGCAGCCTGTGCTGGTATGGGCAGAAGATTCGCGATCGTGGACATGCGCGAGATTGTGAATGCAGTTGAAAAAATTGGCATGAGGCCGAACATATGTGAAATTAGAGCGACTGATTCCCTTGTTTGTTCTTTTTTGAACTCATTGCTGACGGTAGAGTGAATGGGACTACTTTTTCAGACTATCACTTAATGGACAAAGTCGCACTGTAGGTTTGCGACCAGGATCTACTTAGTAAGTCGAAAGCGCTCATCGCTAACTGTTCACGAGCCGCTGAGTCCGTTGTCGTCTTTAATTCAATCCGTTGTTCCTTGTGGTATCTATCGAGTGCTCAGTTGATGTTCAACTTTCTGGCGGGCCCCGAACTGGATCCCATTCTTGACCGTGGTTGTGCTTATTCTTGTTTTGAGGTGGATAGCCACCTGTTTCGTGAGTCCACTAGATCGCTGATCGACGGATATGGCATTGTGGTGGAAGGCTGCATGACCGCACTAGGCAACCATGTCCTTCTTGAGTAAAATGGGTACTACATCCTTAGTCCTGGAAAAAGGTGCAAGAGGCTCTGTTAATGCCATGAGGTAGATTATCTATTTATTTACATCTAGGATTTCTTCTCGCGCTCTATATCTTTTTAGTCTAGAGGATGCCCCTTATTCTGAGTGATGCGTTGCTATCATATCAATGATTAAATATTGTCTCTATATCGCATCTCTAGTTGCTGAAAAGACTTGAAGGCACATTAGCGCGAGCAAGGGAACACATAATCTCATAGATAAGCTTCAGGAGCGACTGCCTTGTTGTTGCGGGCAGGCTGTCTATCTAGGTTGCTGCTCTGCTTTATGCTCTTTCTTTCATTGTATGATATGGTCTTTGATCTCTATTGTAGCGTGAGTTGGTAGGGGTTTGTGTGCGGGGAGGTTGGTAGGTGGGATGTAGTGGGTCGGGCGCTTACCACGGCGAGCGGGGTCGGCATTGTGGTGGATCAAATCCTGGGTCGTGAGTCGCCCGGGCCAACCAAGCCTTCCATCCCTCCGGGGTCGGTTAATTGGTACCAGACTTGTCTGGGAGGATAAAAACACTGACTTGTACATCGGCTGGCCCCGCAAGTCATTGTATAGGCCACATCGCATTCAAACGCCACTACGAATGTACAAATGGAAGTAGAATGCGTGCCGCATCCCAAAAAGGGATTGATCAACGGCAAATGCTTTATCCTTTTATCCTTTATTTTACGGTTTCCCCATACATTGAGTTGATCAGCCCAACGAATCGCACCGGTAGTTTTGTGGCACTTAGCAACCCTAACAAATTATGGATTCCTAATGACGTGAGATATGGATCTCATCGGAGATCAGATCCTCGAATCTTGTGCACTCGGCATGTCATCTTTAGCCTAGCAAATTGTGATGCTCAAAAACATGCACCATAATTTGATTTATCTACAAAACCTTTATCGATTTCAGAGTGCACTGTTTTGAATGGTGAAATCGACTGAGCTACGACCCCTCATCAAATCTCTCCTATCGCGCCTCGATTCATTAGGGCCTCTCTCGGCGGCCGGGTGGCGACACCCGGCCCGAGTGTATATTGTGGTGTCACAATGGCGGCTTGGGTTTTTCAAATGGACGCATGCTGCCATTAATGGATAATTTTTCAAAGAACGATTCATCTGATAATTTTAGGAAGCTATTGATGTTCCCTCTAGATGTTGCATGTCAATTTTCTGTTTTTTGCAAGATAGAGGTTGTTATGAGTGAATTCGGTATTAGGAAGACGTTGCCTCAGCACACGTCATAGGAGAAGTCATCTGAGTTTCAATCAAGTTTTTCTTGTTCTGTAAAATAGGTTCCTTGTGAAGTGGCAAGGTATCAGAAGAATCGGCGCTATATTCAGCACTACGATTTCAGTAGATCGTATGGGCTATGATTATATGTTGCTTCTCCCCTCTCGATAAATTCTGTTACCATATATTCCCTCAAAATTACAGTGGCGGTATCAGTCGCTACGAAAAAGGTGAATGACGTCAAGGATCTAACCAGGAAGGTCTTTCAGGACATGGAGCCCTTTTTGAAAACGGTTTCTTGCATGATAAAAGGGCACATGCATGAAGTACAAAACTAGGCTCCATTTTTTCTGAGCGGCCTAGAGGTGTGTGGGTTCGGCGGACGCACCGATCGGTGTGTGAGATGCTTCAAAATACAGGGGTGCTAATTAAAAATTGGCGGGTCAAGGGATCGCCGGTCCGGATGATGACAGAAATTTTGCATTTCATGTATGAGCGCCTAGTTAAAGACTCAAATCTGATTACGCCATTAAAAATAAGGGTACTGTTTTACAATCCAGGGGTCGATCACAACTTTTGATTGCTTTAGTGCCAGATTGGGGGCGAAGTTATGGCGCTTTTGAAAAAGCGCGAGGTGGTTGCTCCAGAAGGAGGGAAATTGGAGCATAATATCGCCGCTGCTCCGTCAAAAGTGGACGTGAAGATTCGTAATCAGCGGCCGACCAATATAATCCAAGAAAGGTACCTTGCTATGAGACTGCATGTATTTGAGAAGGATCAATGATATTCGCGGCGAATTCAAATAATTGGGCCTATGGGGTTATAGCCATAATAGTCTGAGACATACGCTCGATGGCGTCGCACGTTCCACTTGGAAGACAGTTCGAGATGTATGTAGCAAGCGACATCGTGTTGCTATTGTATAAGTTCACACTTCAGCGCATAAGAATTGCCTGTACATTGGGGCTAATTCTAGGCATCACCCTGATCTCGTCGATGCATGGCGTATGCCTGGGTGGGCACTGGCTACGTCGACGAGCATCCTGGACACTCCTCAACGCCGGCAATCTGCCTTCAAGGGAAATGGAGTAGGTGTTCCTTGCGAAGAAAATGACAACTTCACTTTTCTGGCGTTCGTTAGATGCAGTTGGTGTGATCCGCGCCTGTGATTCAGATGCTTCATTGAGTTTTACCATAACTGCTAGTTATTTATTGCTTGTAAACGGAATTTCGTACACAACTGAAAAAATGGTACTACGAAACATCGCAGAATTGGGGGAGAAAGTCCATGAATGACACCTATAGGCTTTAAGCTCACGCGCAAGCACGTGCAAATGCAGAAAAGTGATAATCGGAAAAATGCAAAACTCCGAGCGTGGAGGGGAACCGAACCAACAACTTCGAACAAAACCGTGCCAACCAGAGTCCATCACGCTATCCACTCGACCATGCGACCACCGCTGTACAGATGAATGTCAACGACTCTGATGAAACTTCCTTGTGCTTTGAGCACTTATTATGTACAATTTTTAGTATTGGCTTATTCCACGCTGTTTTCAACGTTCAGGTGAAGAAAACCTTCTATTGTGCGTCCACTTAACATACGAGTGATATAAAGAACGTTGAAGGTGTGAAAACTCCGATTTCTGAAGAAATTTTTTTCACTCCTTTTTTGGCATCCAGAGGGCCGCTCAGAAAAAATGGAGCCTAGTTTTGTACTTCATGCATGTGCCCCTTTATCATGCAAAAAACCGTTTTCAAAAAGGGCTCCATGTCCTGAAAGACCTTCCTGGTAAGTTAGAGTTCAGCTTCTTGTGATTATTCCTAAGCTGGAACCAGATATTCAGGCCGAGAGAACTCGCTTGCTACCTCCCCGTTTTCAGGCCTTTGTTCACAAATCTCCTAATTCGTCATGTGAACGCCCCACTGTTTTACTGATGAAATGTTTCTCGAAATCACCTTTAACTATATGTCGGATGAAGCAAATTGCGGAGCAGAAAAATTATATGATCCCAGAGCACGATAAGATTATATATGGACCATACCTTCCCTGGGCCGCCCCGCAGAAATTTCGGGCTTGCTTTTATTTCTGTATTTGTGTATTCAATGTCTATTAATGCGCTCAGTATAAGCAGCGTGAGAAGAATAGACAACATAACAAGAATGCAACAACAGACGAGAATGCAAATAATAAAAAATTGCGATGAATAAGAAAGTGTGCTAGTAGATATTTTTGTACCTAACGTGCAGGTTTGAAGGAGCCAGAAACGTGGATGTTGTAGCTCTAGAGACTGTTTGCAAGTCATACAGACCAGGCCGTTATCGTGGAAAAAAGTTTGTTTGGAGGGGCCAAAATCAGCGTTCGTAAAAGGTTGGAGGCTCACAGTGTTCATTTCAATTTTCTTCAACCGAGACCCACATGCTTCAGCATTAATCATTCTAATATCCTGAATCCTCAACTCGCAATTATTGCATTATAGGTGCTGAAATGAATGTGGTCTATGTAAGAAAAGTTAGAAAACGCCGCTCTTAAAACGCTAAGATGAGGCGAGAGTGGAGGCACTAGCCAGCAAGGTCTTTCAGATCGCTCCATTTTTCGACGCTTTTCACGTGACACAAGGAAACATGAATGGGACATGTAATTATACTCGATTTTCCACCCCCTCAAAATGCCAGAATGGAACGAAAATATTCAAGCGCTGCACCTTTTTAGGCTCGGATTTTGGCGAAAAGTTACTCACATCCATCGGCCACTGATGACCCTTATGGTATCAAAGCATACGCTACTAGCCACAGATGGTTTTTGCGGTATCATCCAAGGTCTAATTGAAAGGCACTGCTCTATCACCACGGGGTCGAACTACGAATCAATCTAGCATCTTCTTTCATAGTACAGAAGGTCGCCCAGGAAAAATAACCATAGTCCTATGTCCCACGTGTCCACGAATGAAGAAAAATAGTTTAAAAAAGCGGGCAACATCCGGAATACATTCTTGATGAGCGCCTAGGATAGAGGAAAGATGAAGTAGCATAGCGCGAGCGTAATGCGGGGCTTTTTTTGGCTATTGGATTGCGAGCAATAACTGCAGCCAGTTTCAGTGCAGATTACAATGCCTTGTAGTTAGTCACCCTTTCATGCACATTTCGGCCTCATAAATGGCACATTTCTGCCTTTCTGAAAAGTCTGTCCCCTTCACCGATGAGCTTGATTTACTGTAAGCCAGAACAGGCTTCCAAAACCTTCAGGAAATACCTCCCCGCTCCCTTAGAGGATTTGTCCGCATGTATGTTAGTGTTGCTAGCATTTTATGGATTGTCTCGGACACATGGTCAAAATTCGTCGAACTTTCTTATATATGTTTTATTTAGGTACTCCGACCTTTGTAATGGACTCCGAGATTGTCCGAATGGCGAGGACGAGTCACCAACGCACTGTCACTTCCATCAATTGGTTTGTGGCTAATAACCTTCGGATTTTTGTTACATTTTGACAATCCCATTCACCTAAAACAATCACACAGAACTTAAGAAGCTTAGTACGGATGAATACTATAAAAGGGGAACTTGATAAAGGGTATCACGTAAGCTAGTGCAGATGAATAGTATAAAAGGGAATTATAAGAAAGGAAATCAAGTTCAAGATAAACGTATTGAGGAAATCCATTACGAGAACAGATACTGTGTAAAAAAAAAGCTAAATGTCCCAGACGTGCTTTACTTACAATACCGCTCACAGAATGTGAAAAAATGACGGTGATTGACAGTCGCACCTATCAAAGACCGTCGCACTACCATAACTCCGCTGAAAGCGAATGAAACGGAAAAATTTAAACTCCTATAGATACGTCTCCTCACAACGAGTTCCAGGATGTGTTATGGGTCGGGATCGGTTAAGTAGGTCACCAGCTTTACCTTTTAAGCTGGGGCAAAATCCAATTCTGACCTCAAGGTAGAACACCATTCGTTAGATCCCATGTTTATGTGCACAGTAGTCTACCGCTCGCACACTCCTCCTTTTTTGATGCATTTTTATCCATGTTTCACAGTCGTTCCCGATGCGAACGAGCCCTTCAATTTTACGACATTTCCAAATTTTGAAAGCGTATTTCATCAAAGTCTGGAGGAAATACGACGAAACGGCTACAAGATCTTGAACTAGGTATGTAACTGCGCAACAACTTTGTTGTTTATTGGAATGCAGCAAAGCGGTTCTTACATAATTTAGCTCTGAATATCGGTATACGTCAAATTCTTCGAGCACAATCACTTTTCTTTTCTTTCCGAAATTGCGCTTAAGCGAAATGTATGACCAACGATTCGAATGGTTATTCCAAGAATATGACATATTGTGCCGTATAATGGCAATAATGGCTTATGAACAAACGTTAAGGTAAACTAGATAAGAGACAATACCTCACCCTTTGAAAAAAATTTACGGACAGAGAATACAGAACTAGTGTTGAAATTCATACAGTTGTACTCGGCGCGATGAATGCTATCCGATGATATATAAGTTATTACCCAAAGACTACTTTGTTTTTAC
>MU891350.1:0-16670 GCA_036418205.1 Ostertagia ostertagi
CTCGGCGAACTAGTGTGAACTCGAACATTCCAGCTTTTCACGCATGTCAAGTGACTGCCCTCACCCCCACCCCCGTAGACTGGCTACACTCCCCCTGGCTCGGAGCTTTCTGGAAAATTGCATCATGATGTCCCCGTAACTGGAATTGACTCAAAAAACTAATTAGAACATGAAATGCCGAGAAGGAATACTTTCGTTCAATACATGTTCTTTCATTTTTTAGCTATGTCTTGCATTGTCACACTGAGGAGGTGCTTCGAAAAAGGCTTTTATTTTATTTCAGTTATCATCTAAGGGCAGAAAACTAGTGCAATACCTTGTCTTCAGGGTTGTGATTCAGCCGTTATGTCCTTTCGTTTCAAAGCAGAGTCAAAGTTAGAGCTGAAATGCGATCTAGAAATTAGGCCTTCTAACAGTTTCAATCGGTCATGTTAAAGTAGGCGGAGGTTATAATCACTGCAAGACATATTCTTTTTGCTATTGTGCGGGTTCGTACAGTTCCCACCAACGGGACGACAGATTGATTTCTTTCGAAGATTGGACCTATTATAGAGGCGTGAGGAAATACTACCTTCAATTTTTATCTAATTGATTATTTATTCATATGATATCTTATCAATAATTTTGTTTCGTGCTTTTATTTTTTGACCTCATAATGTAGTTCTGGTGTAAAGCGTTAATCAGTTCAGGCACAGGTCCCACCGTACGTTATTTCTCCGTTGTCGAAATTGAGACTGAATGAAACAACTGAAGGTGACAGTTCCTTTGGTGACAACCGTGCTCGATCGACTCTACCCGGCTGGGTGATGGACGGGCATGGCCATATTATTGCTCCTCTAAAGAACCTATTGGAAGAAGGGCTGCTAGAAACATTTGCGAGGGACAAAAGTGGCTGCACGTGAGTTCGCAACCAATTTCTTCAGACGTGCAAATTGCCACAACTAATTTTGGTTCTGAGATTCGGACCCGCTTGGGTTTTTTTGAAGTAGACACATAGACAGCCACTATTTTCAGAATTTTGCTAAAGTCAATTCCTCATTTCTGGTTCAGGTACCTTCAAGCTAACTACCCTAGTGAAGGGAAACCTGAACGCGAGATGCTTGCAAAACTGTTGTTCGAACAGGGAGAATTTTTCACGGTTTTTATTTTCGTATCATTGCAACTAATTTATAGTGAAGGTGTGAAACTGTAGATTTATTTCTCCATTCAGGCACTTTGTATGGATGTGTTTGGTAACTTCTTCATACAGTGTGCTGTTCAAAATGCCACCGCACAAGAACAGAGATGGATTACAAGTCATCTTTTCGGCAAACTTTATCCGATGTGTATGAACCGCTATTCATGCCGTGTTATCCAGAAGGTTATCGAGGTTTGTTCGCCGCTGAATGATCTTTAATACATTCAAAATGTGTCTATTGTGGTGCTTCGATGAATTGCGAAACCTGTCGGTCCCAGAGATATCTGGAGGTGTTGACAGGCATGAGGTTTACACTCAAACCGAGTGTGATTCATCCTATATATCGTAGCTTTGGGGTTTTCAAGTTAGGATTTTGTAAGGTGCCGTTTCATGGGTTCAGCTAAAACGGTTTTTGTCACTTTGGAATAGCCGTGCTATAATATGTCTAATCTTCTTAATGTTCACCGGAAGGAATTTTCTTCGAATTGCAATGCAAAGGGATGTTTCGAATCTGAGCTGAAGGTGATGTTATTAACTACAATATCTAGAGATTATAATATGCCCATGCCAGCATCTTGTATCTGTGGGCTTATTATTTGTGACCTGCCGTACGCAGGAGTAACTGCAGGGCATTACGTCGAAAAGGCATGTGGGCGAACGTGTAGCGCGGGCGTCAGCTACAGTATCCGTCATCCAGACCGTAACTATCATTATTACAATCCTCCCCTGATGATCTTGAACACTTCATGATTTTTTCCATGTCGAGATTCTACATTTCAAAATATCCTTTAGCAGGCGCAGTACGGGATACATTATATTTATGACTGCAACATTTATCAGAGTGGGGAAGGAGAAATTGAAATGAAAAGGTTTAGTAGAAACCAGAAATTCAGATCGTTATCGTTTTTATCATTAGTATTATTTTTTACGAAGTCAAGCTGGACTATTTTTATATTCACATAGCGTCGTATGAGGAACACTCAAAGTTATACTGCAATTTTTAAGTGCTTGCCGGAGGAAATGAAAGGTCTTCTAATGTTGGAACTTCATAACAAGAACCTCGTCGACTTGTGCACAGATCAAAATGCCAACCATGTAATTCAAAAGGTAAGTGGACAGTTTTGCTGAGTTATTCTTCAGGTTATGAAAGTGACTGCATGAATCATCAGTCTGTCCTGTCTGCAAGGCTTGCGCTTGCATTTCGTTAACACCGATCAAATTAAAGCAGCGCAACCAATTTTAAGGAAATTTTACAGTATGCTTCCATAATATGGTCAGTCTCGTTAACCCATTATGCACCGCCAGCACATACTGCCTGAATCCCTCTACTTTTTGGGATTTTTCTCACTGCATTGGCCCACAAATGATTTCTTATTGAGAATAAGGGTTGCCAAAATTGACCATTTATTGTTCTTTGGGATACCATATTTTTCTTTTTTGAGTTTGGAATCTTTCAAGATCATGACGACATTTTCTTTCGTCCATTGGCAGTTCATCGTCGAGCAGTTCATTCGCAACAAAAACGATCTGTTCTGTGTGGCGGAAAATAAGTATGGATGTCGTGTGGTGCAGCTAGCTATTGAGCTTCTATCTGATACTGATAAGGTATCCAATTTTTTTAATAAACAAATCCCAGTGATTAGCAGTTGTCTCTTGTTTGCACCCGTGCTGTCAGACGGGGTCAAAGTGAGGCTGCTCCGGTCACTTGCTTGTACCATTTTTTTAGTATTGGAACCGCGAACCGTTCACGGATGGACGGCTTATTCCGTTCTCTTAACTCTACCAACCATTTTGAATATTGTAGTACTTTGCTACACGTAAGATTCGTGGTCGGGCAGGTCATTCTACTATGTAGGGCTTGCAAAAGTCCAATGGCAAAGTTGTTCGACCATGGCAGTTTAATATGGAAAATCTTCGCCGTCGTTGACTGAGCAAAAGTTATTAGGATATGGGCTTCGCATGCGGCGGAGATGGTGCAGTGGCATGGTTGACGGTTCGCTTGAATATTTCCGCAAACTGGGGGGTTCCTGCGCGAATGGCTAGACGAAGAACGACGTGAAATAGCCCATGCGCGACCAAGCCTTGGAGAAAAGAGGGAGGGACCCGCGAGAGAGCGCAGAGGCGGTTTGAAGGACTGAATTCAAGAAGTTCGTCGACTGCAGTGGCACGGTCAGGGGCTCAAAGTTTGGGTCGAATATCGCCTAAGCCAACAAAGCCTCTTATCTCCCGCAGTCTTGTGATTGCTACCAGACTTGTCTTGCATATTAACACGTTGACGACATCGCATGTTTTGGCATTTTGCACCTCGTGGGACAGGAGCGATTTTGCGACCGCGCCGTCCTCACCTTACTTACGCTTATTTTTTGTTAAAAATGCACAATAACTAGAATTTCATAGGACTATTTCGGCAAGGATGAACGTATAAAGGTTAACTATATAAGTAGCAGGTTTTTGTTTAGAAGAGTGCATAATGACCACGAAGAAGTAAAAAACACGCTTTCGCTGCGAATGAAATTAAAAGCATTTGTATCTAAGTATTTCCATCACAATGCAAATATATTGAAACTCACAGAGTTTTGTATTAACTAATTCTACAATCTTTCATATAAATGTTAACGACAGTGAAAGGAATACTAGGAAAGAATTGAAATGAAAGTTTTGTGCGTTCGGAAATCTTTGCTAAATCAAGGATATTGACCACTCTGGCTGCCATGCGGTTTATAGTTATGCTAATGTATTATCTATAGAATGAATACAAGAAACCCGAGAAGGAAGGAGCGCAAGCACGATAAAAGTGAATAGCATAGACTTGACGCGCTTGCGCGTCAGAATGTCCGATGCGGTGCGAAATTCTTGACGCGCATGCGCGTCAGCTTGTCGTCAACGTGTTAAAACAGTAATTCATACATCGGCTGACCTCGCAAGTCATTATAGCCCTTATCACATACACATATCAATACGTTCTGACTGAATCGTTTAGGTTGTACCGAAAAGCATCTCGAGAATTTTAGTCATTTAGAAGGTAAATCAACGTCCGATCGCAATTGTTGATGACTTCTTATGCTGATTTGGTAGCAACTGTGAGCGCCTAGCCTGCAACGAGTTTGCGAACTATGTGATTCAACACGTAATCAAAGCGGGTCCATTGGCCGACTACCGTGATCGCATCATTGAAGAGTGCCTTTTGTAAGTTACCAGGGCTCACTATCATTTTTTTTCTCGAAATGTCTACGGCCTTATAAATTCCAGACGAAACCTCTTGTCTTTATCGCAAGAGAAATATGCTTCTCATGTAGTTGAGAAAGCACTTGAGTTTGCACCAGCAGCACTCTTGGCTGAAATGATGGACGAAATCTTCGATGGATACGTTCCTCATCCGTATGATTGCCTACCAAATATTTTGTTGAGATCTCTTTTTACAGACCTCAGTTTTTTGTTCTATAGGGAAACGAAGAAGGACGCTCTGGACATAATGCTGTTTCATCAGTACGGAAACTACGTAGTTCAGCGCATGCTTGATATCTGCTGTGAAGCTGCACGTGCAAAAAGGTGTTGTAGGGCCTTATTGCGCTGTCTTTTAACACCTCTGAGCTTTTATATTTCAGGAACGGAATAAATCTTCCTGACATAGAATTGCGCATGGAATGGCTCAACCGTCTCGAAGCTCGTATTTCACAGAATCGTAATCGTCTTGCAAGGTCGTTTTTTAATTAGCATATGATGCCGTCCATATAAGTTACCATGTTTGCTGATGATGTAAGGGGTCTTTATGAGAGAATCACTCTGTCCCGAAGTCGGGCATTGTACTTCAGTAGACAAAACTCACTGGGTATCCGTCTGGAGCAGCCAGTACGAATGCAAAAAGGAATAGAAATTCAATATGTGTAGCTAATCGTTGTTTATCGGAGCAGTATATTTTTTGAAGACTATAACAAGAGGCTCGGGAGTGGTAATTGAGTAACATTTGAGGCCACCGCTCATCGAAGGGTCGTTTTTGTTTAGTTTTCCACGACAGACTTTTACACTTCTGCTTAATAATCCTGGATTGATCAGTGTTTTGCTTGAAGGTATTCGTCTGGCAAGAAGATATTGACCACACTGCAGCAGTTGAACGATCGCCCAATCCTTATTCCGAATCCAATTCGCAACCATCGTTCGTGTACTCCGGCCGCTGTACCATCTAAGTATCGTTAAGGTTGTCTATACGGTATTTTCTGTCAATCAGCTGCTACACTCTCTTTTACATTTCTGTGAATTGGAATGTTTGCATGTTTAAAAGTTTCTAGTAGTTATATTTAAGTATAGCCCTTGCTTGGCTATTCCTTTCATATGTATTCTTAGAATTTTTTTCAGTTGATGTTGCATGGTTTCATTTTAATAAGCTTCATTTTGAAATAAGCCGCTGTATATCTCGTATTGGCCCACTGTGAATGGTATTAACATTAGTTTCTGTCATCTGCATGTTCAATACGATGCGTTCTATGTATGCGTATAGATTTATTTTCAGTACCTCGTGAATAGTGCTGTTTGGAAAGTGCCTTGTGAATTTGTTGCGCTCCAGCACCTTCACTTCTAATTCGAATCCCTCAAATGTATTGCATGTGTGAGATTTTCTATTTTAGATTTCACTGTAGATAAGTTGAAATTAATAAATGTGTTAAATGAGTGGTTTTCTATTAGCGCCACGCTTTGTGCAGTGGGTGCAGCCGACCGACCGCCTGTTGCAGTCATAGCACTCACAGCTGCTCTCTCCCATATTGATTATTGCACAATTGACTAGTTTCTTGATAATCTCGGTTGAATTCCGCTTTCTGGAATCGCGTTCTGCTGACCGGTGCTTGACATGTAACAGCCGCTGAGTACGAGCTGTTGTTGGTGCGTATGCGCGTCTTGAGTCGAGTTTTGTAGGCTTTTATGACACACTTATTCAGAGCCGTTAAGATGCCCTACACGAGGCCATTTCTTGTATGATCTCTATGATTATAATCTTACTCGAGAGCATGATAGCCAAAAGGCGATTTTTTTTGAAGAAGGTTTCAAGTGCTGTTCAGCCTTAGATGTTTCTCCTTGGCCAATCGGCCTACACAGAGCCTTGTAGCAAGTTGACCGCCTAACAAAGCCTTCATCTATGCAACTCTTGTTCGGTCATATTTTTCAAAGACATTCTGATGGTATTCTTTGAAGGCTTCTTGAGGCTTCTTATGACGGCGGACCAAATAGTGATCATTAGTCAGCAGCTTTGATGTTTTCATTTCCGTATCTGTCGTCTGTCCACATCTGATGACGTATCACTTTTTCACCTTCTAGAGTTTTTTAGTTTCCTTTTGTTTTACAGTGGAGTGATTTTCGTTCGCTTGATCCATTACATTTTTTAAGGCCTTGATGGGAAAGGAACATGTTTTTACCCATTTACATTGACTTCTTAACCAATTCCACATCTGAGAAAGATCAGCTGTCAAGCAACCAGCATAGAATTTTATACGGAGAATGAATGAGGATGGAAATGTGGAGTTTAGTTCTAGCATGGGCACGGCAGACTCCCATATAACGTGTAAATGGGTCTATTCCAGTCAGGGGGGGGGCATCATGAAGCAGTTTCTCGGTGAACTCGAACATTCCAGCTTTTCACGCATGACGCCCTTTTCACGCAAGTGATTGCCCTCAAACCTCCTAGACTGGCTACACTCCCCTGGCTCGGAGTTACCTAAGCTTTCTGCAAAACTGCATCATGATGCACCCCCCTAACTGGAATAGACCCGTGTAAATTTTCGACTACTCGTAACCAAGCTATATTCAACAGTATTTGTTGTTTGACAAGCAGGCCTGGGGTACCCGTCAGGAGGCCGTCTCGCGGCAAGAATGTGGAGTTAACGGATGACACACAGCGCGTACTGTAGAAATCCCGCGTCAAATTAAATATTGTAGAATTTGCCATTATATGTCCTATCGCACGGACCAGCTGTTTGCGTCTGCATAGCGTGGCTCTGTGTGCCCAAAAGCAGGGTCACCCTACGTTTTTACTAAGAACAACGGGGGGGGGGGTCGTACCTTGGTGAGTTTGTAGGGGGGCGGGGCGCGTGCGGTGGGGGCGTCGGAAAAAGTTTTGAAAGTAACAACGATCGCAGACCTGCCCAAGCCTGTACCACTCGGTGCTCGGCTGACTCAGCAGAGATCAAGGCTTGGAAGGTTTCAACAGGCTTTTGTCCGCAGCTGTAGAAGAACGATAGGAATGCGCTTTCCAGGTACCGTCGTGGTAATTCGGTTACGCATCAATCCGTCCTTCCAAAATTGTTTGTGTCCTTGTGGCGGTATACCACCGTCCCTTGGGTTTCTCAGTTTTGCTATCTTAAAGTCCGATCTCAAAGTTCATTTCTAGTAATGCATGTTTTTTGAGCATAAATCACAAGTTTGGGAAGTTGTTTATTTTTTATCTGAAGTGACAAAAAAGGATTAATAAGCTGTGGACTACTCCGCTAGCTTCCTGCACAAGGGTAAATGACTTTTCCGTGATTCACGTATTTATATTGGTCATTCGGTGAAGCTGTACGTTCCTATTGGCAGCTAATGGCAAGTGGTCGAGCTTGGCAGCTCTGGAGACTAACCTTTTGGCCATAATGGCACCCACTGGTGGGTGCCACCTTAACATTTTCTTCTTTGCGAATTTGGAATTTTTACGTTCTATTTTGTTTTACTTTATTTATTCACTAACAAGTTTCGATATCTAGTTATTTCTAGCATGGTTCATAGAAGTGTTCGATGGGAGCTATTTACGCAAAATTTCAGAGCATGGCATTTAGTTCGGCTGCATACTAACTGGGCTTTTATGGCTGGACCTTGCTTCATTTGCACCATCTGGGCTTCTCAGTGTCTGATTCCGGCGGGTGGTATGTTGATATGTAAGAGTACGAGGGAGCCCTTGGTGCGCGCAAATAAGGTCATTCATTAGCTTCCAAAAATCGTTCATTGTGATGTCATCAACTTCATATCTCGAAACCAGCGAGAAAACTACCTACTATCAGTCACACCCGTAAAGCTATTTAGTAATCGGGTGACACTGTAGTAGGCGAATGAACCACGGGGGAGCAAGATGGGAATTGACGATCCGAAGTGGAGACGCAAAACACCTTAGGATACACCTGGAGTTATACGTCTATTTCCCAGGTGCACCTGGGTTTACAACTCTCCTGGGGTAATTACACCCTTCGCACGACGCATGTGTCCTATTACTAAGCAGCTGGCTCTGAAAGTAAGTAATAAAAAAGGATGATGATTCAGTTTTCGAGTGGTAGAAATACCATTGTACTGAAGTACCTGGAAGTAGCTGCATAACTAAAGAAAGAAGATGATAGAGTAGCAACTTCACTAAATGACCCACACTGAATACTATAATATGCGAGTTTATGGGAGAATTGGAGCACAAATTAACTGTCAATGAGTAATGTGTAAGAAGCAGTGAATGTTGATAATTCTCCATTGGGTTGCGCCACACATGCGACTTCCAGTCAGAACCACAATGACATTTGCTGATCAATGCCATTTAGCTTATTAAATGCAGCTCACAGGAATCAGCCAATGCAGTTCGTGTAGGTGGGTGCCTCACTGATAGGTTTGTTATCGATAAAATGTTCCCGGAAGGGTAAAGAGCATGGTTGCCTTGAACTGGATTGGATAGGGTTACTTTACCCAACCATGCTTGTGGCAATCTGCGCCGCCGTTTCCTTGAATTTTGAACGAGTCTAATCTATTGAAGCTAAAAGAAAGTTCTGACTAGTTTGAGCTCCGTAAACTCTAGGTGTCTTACCAGGGAAGCCTTTCAGCTTTCCATGCAACTTTGAGTTCCTGGGTGGAATTTGAAAAAGCTTTGAAAGCTGGTAAGAAATAAGCAGATCAGAAACTGCTACGTGAACCTGCTAAGGAAGTTATGAATGGTCAAAGTTGTTAATGAAGCCTACGTTGGTACAACGATATGAGGTGGAAACCTCCTTCCCAAAGGATGCCGATTGCCTGCTGATTACGAAAAGATGGTCATGTTTAATTAACGAACAGTTTAAGAGCGCAACGTGCGTGGAGCGATAGAGAAGTGTGGAGACGCTGCAAATGCAAAAAATTGTCGATTCACCACGTGGCAATTGAAAAGTGGCGTTGGTCACATTGAATCACGACCAGCAACTTCCCTAGGCAGGTTTACAGTCTTTTTTGTACAATTGTTATTACTAAGTCGCGGAGAGCTTCAAATACTATTGATAAGTCCATTATTGATGCCTCTATCGATCCCTCGTAGGTTTAATTCAAACTGCAAATTCCATAGTGCCGAAATGTCAGTTACTTCCTGGCGAATCGCTGCGATTCGCTAGCGTCTGCGTGTCGCGTCGCGGAGCACAGTGAATCACTCAATTGGACTAGAAAAAGCCATGCATCTGATTGTCCTGATCCCAGGAAGTGTTCTTAATGGCGTGCGTGTGCGCAACGTCGTAGCCGTTGCGGACCTCGAGCAATACTCGTGCACGATTCGGCAGGAGTGACCGACATCGACCTATGGGATTTGAACTTTGAATTGAAACTCTAGAGTACAGGGCCTGTAATATTGGCTACAAGTATGAAACTCGCCATTAAATAACATTGTATGTTGACATATGAAGTTGCAAAAGTTTTCTGGTTAGGGATTTGAGAAGAAAAAACGACTAGATACATAGTACCTAAAGCATCCGATCATGCGAAGAAAGTAGGCGCGTATCTTTAGCCGCCCAATATGAAGCAGCTTTCGATTATTATTAGGTACCTTTTGTCCCCCCGCCGAGCGCCTGCACCACCGATAAAAAAACATCGGAAAACAAATTCGCAACTAAGGGAGAGAGTGTGTGAGCGGAGGACTCAAGCTAACTCTCTGAGCTTTCTTCCAGTGAAACTTCGCGCAGTCTTCTTGCCCAGCGTCTGAACCCGCGATTTGTAAAACTTGACGAGGCTAAAATTTTTCACTTTTTATATACTATTACGTGGTAATATTGCACCTCAACCATCAGAAAATGTTGGAGTTAAATATTAGTCGCCCAGGAGTGGACCAGCAAAAAGAAAAAGAAAACTCAAAAAAAAACGAAAAATAAGTAGACAAACGAATAAAAAATCTGAACTCGGTGCTCAATCCTCCCACTGGAGCTTCTGTAAATTGCTCTTTCCTTCCAGACATACCACGTTTATCAGCTTAACTTTGGAAAGGTTGGAATGGTCTTGTTTTATCGACCTTTTCCGCCTCCTTTCTCTTCAGCTGGAGTGTAAAAAGGCCTTCCGCTCCGCACCGCACTTCTTCAGGTGGTGCAAAAATTAAAGGTAACAAAGCGCGAACGAAACATTCGTCGATTCTGTCCTTGCGATCCAGGCTAATAACATTCATACTGGCTTGTACAGACAGGAAGGGGGGGGGGGGGAGCCGCGGCGAGAGTCATGAAGCATGAGAAGGAGCGCGAGCCGCTTAACTCCCCGATTCTCGAACAACAACACCTGTCGTTGTTTTCCGTGGCAGTATACCTGAAGCCAATGGCTCTGCTCGCCACCTTATCCATGCCAGAGCATCCGATGAATTGAAGTAAAGACCTGGAAAACAGCTCGATTGTTACCTAACCTACACAATAGGCAGATACGTTCCGGCCCGACTTCAGCTCAGGGTATACGCAGACACCCGTGCGCCCAGTCCAAAGTGATGTTGTAATTCGGTTTGGAAACTTCCTATGAATACATTGTGTCCACGTGTGTCTTCCTGGCCGCATTGCTTTTCCATGAACACTATCTTGTTAGCGCAATTTTTGCCCCACCCTGTATGACCTTCAGTCAGAATCTCACAATTGGGTTGCTCCAAGGTGCGTATAGCTAATTATATCAACGGTCTCAGGCAGTCAGGGATGCTAAAATCTGTCATTTCGACTGTCACGAGAACATCCGGTCCGGTAAACCGTGGGTTAGGAACCCTACTGAGGGAGAGCGCCTGTTAGAGAGTCGGTGGATTCGCAGCTTCTGTCGAACGCTGATGCATCGCCATACAGGCTGCATCAACATACCAACTAGATTACCAGAACGGATGTTAGGCGCGGTTGGATCGGCTCGGGCTCGATCCAATTACTGTGCATCTAGTAGTGACACTTTTAACCACTATGCTTCTCTAAACACTCATCAATATCTTCTTTCTTGTGTAAAAAACTAGCAGCTGGCTCTTACTGTTATTAAGAAGACGTATCAAATAAAAGTTGCTTTTTTCTGACATCAAAAATGGAGAGCGGGTGCAAACGAATTTGCTAGCAGTTGAAATTATCCAGAAATAGTCGTAAAAATCAAGCATAAGATCCAATTACAACGTGTTAATAAGCGTTATTCTTCATGTTCTACGAAGAGCATTTGATCTATTCCATAGGACCTTTTACTATATTCCTTAGTGGGTTCGTACTAACATGCTGGTGCAGGGCTTGCCATGGATCCCACTATTGGTGCCTCAAGCGCTTCTCTAGCCCTTCAGTTGTTCGATCTCTCGAATATATTGGTTCTTACTTCTTGGCCTTTTTTACTACAAGGCGGTGGAACATGGTCTAGCTTCGATCCACTTATTTGTTCGTTTATTTATTATATTTATCTTTCTCACTCTGTCGTTGTGAGCGCGGCGCGATTGCAGCTTAAAGATAAAGTACAGGAAATAATTAAATAAACTGATAACTAACTAAATAAATAAATAAACAAATAAAGTAATATAGGTAAATAACATAAATAAACATAGACAATAGATCCTCTAACAATGCTAATTCTTCCAGCAACATCCTTGGCTGTTACACTCAAGGGAGTTTGTTGCTTACATAAGTGGATCGATGAAAGCAGCGTCACAGAAGCTATACTTACTCGCTGATAACCCTTTGGCGACAATGGCACCCACGCTGGTGGCCACTAATGAACGCGTTCGCGCTGGTGCAATTGCACCCAGTGGTGTGTGTGAAGCCACCCTATAAATTTTCTTCTTCACGCGGCATGCTACTATTTGTAACACCATTTCACACATTGCTAATTAATTATATTCATATAATTAAACCAGTAATCATAAGCACGACTTCCTACGCCTATGTTTAGCATATTTTTTGCAGAAATGTTTGTTACTAGCTAATTTATATGAAATTTTAGGATATGGCACTTCGCTCGGCGATGTATTAACTAGTGTTTTACATTATTAAGCTTAAGGTGAATTACAGATCAGGACCTCTACGTCTTTTCACAGTCTTAAGACACAAGGAGGAGTTTGAACTATATCAAAAATTCTACTGTACATTTGAACTTCTAGAGTTTTCAAACACCATCCCTTTGAAATCCGAGATTTCTTTCCAAACTTCCACTTCTAATTCCAACAATACATGATCATAAAGCTTAAGACTGCAGTCATATTTTGTTTATTGTCATAGTCAAAATTTTGATAGAAAAACTGCTTTTAGGGACAATTTTGCCCCATTTTGTGCGAGAGTTGGGCGCGCCAAAAAGAGGCGTGGTCCCACGAGCACGCTACGTGCAAATCCGCATTGTCGTCAAAGGGTTAATAAAGCCATATTGGATATTCATCATTTTTTTTCCTAAAAAACGATGATGACCTGGTCGGCGATGATCGCAGATTTTCATCCACCGCTTCATCAGAGGTGACCTCTGATGATTCGAACTGACAACTGCGGTCGACTCTGGTATCCTTGTGGTACGACTCTTGAGATACCATTGAACAGGAGTGCTCGCCATAGTCGAAGCGAGAGCTCACTTATCTTCCATGAATTTTGAATAAAAGATTGATGAGGACACCTCCTAAAGAAGTGTCGTTATTTCTGCCAGGAATATTGGCGTTAAGTGCCGTCGCCGTTTTTCACTATACGTCGTATGCGTATATTCGGAGGGTTGCTGAGTCAATGGCGAAACATTCACCCTGGGATGGAATACGAATTAGAATGTATGCTTTCAGCGCGCCGTGCTTCACCCCACTTTGTTTAGGGCCTGGACAGCATAAGAGCAGGTTTGAATCCTGTCCAAGGCTAAACGTTTTGCCCATAGGCTGGCATCTAATGATAGTAGTGACAGGTTCTCAAGATCGCAGGGTTATGTATAAAAATTTTGTCCCAGGCGGGACTAGAACCTGCAGCTCTCGCTTACCGGGCAAGTGCGCTACAAGTTACGCTACGAGTTCGAGCCCTGCCTGGGCGAAAGTTTTGTTCATAACCCCGCATCCACGTGAAACCTAACTTCGTATAGCATACATTATACCTTCACAACGTGTCTTTCGGCATTAAAACAGCAGTCAAGTAATGTAGTATCGGCCATAGCCTGTCGTTTCGTTGATAGATAATGAGGTATTGTTGGGGGTGGGGCTAAGAACTGTGATTTGACAACATTGTGGTCATACACAATCTAGTTGCTGCAAGGAGGTATATTCTCACATATTAGGCCTTAATCGGCCACTTATTAGATATACGGGTGATGCCGAAAAGCAATGTCGTCCACGGACTCATCAGAGTGCTTTTGCAACAATGCGCCCCGATTCACGGAGTGCTTCTCCATTAACACACGCCCCGACAGCTTTCTTCAACTTCTTCTGGCCCTCTCTAGACCAATTATGCGATTCGCACCCTCCTAAATCCCTCTCACGAGCTGTGAAGTGTGCCAATGAACTTGAGTTTCTTTTTTCGTTATCTTCAGTTATATGTAAAGTCGAGAGTTATTCAGAATGGAACCTGCAGAAACCATGGTTTCATGATCGCTCGGACTAATGATCTACTACGTGCAGAATTGCTAGCATAAGAAAATTTTGGAACTTTGGACGTAATTTTTTCACCTTTATTGCTATCCTTGCTGATTATTGATATTTGGTTGCTTTTATAGCTTCTTGTGTTTCTTGCATTAACCGGTCTTGTATCACAAATATGTTGCCCTTCAAGCCAGATTGAGAGACTTTTTTTGAAGAAATGCTGCGGAATAAAATATTAATTGTTTGAATAACATAAGGCAAATTTTTGGCATGCTTTTTTTTGTTAACTAACTGTTTTTGTTTTGGCCGCAGTTCGCCTTGCGAATGTTTCACAAGATGCTGGATTGTGAACAAAGCTTTCGCTCCAGATGGGCTCGACACCAAGCACCTTCCTTGCTACCGGCAATGCTACAATTTACGTTAAACGGCACCAACTCGTCACAACTCAGCTGTCTCTTGTTCAACATTATCCTTTTTATTTATTTTCCAACTTAGCTCAAGTTCTGTTAATGCTCTTTATACTCGACCCAATTTTATCCCGAAAAGCTGAGTTGGGAAAATTGTTGGGAATAAAGAGCACTAACAGCGCGAATGTGAGGCATTGCATGTGCGCGTCTTATAAAAGTACTACGACCGGGTAGTTCTGCATATTCCACTTTTTCCTGAATCGAGCAAACCATCAGTGCTGAACCACTACTGAGAGTACAAGCTATGCTTACATTCTGTTACGTGTGAGTGCTGACAAGCTATGGTAAGTATACCATGTAGCTGAGTTGGGATGAAATGGTGCCCCGGTAGCGTAACTGGTAGCGCACTTGCCCGGAAAGCGAGAGGTGCGGGTTCTAGTCCCGCCTGGGGCGAAAGTTTTGTTCACAACCCAGCATTCTTGTGAAACATTCGCAAGGCGAACTGCGGCCAAAAACAGCAGTTAACAAACAAAAACAAGTGAAAATGCTCTGTCTGCAATTTGGAATGAAAGTGTCTGGGAAATGTCCAGAGCTAGATCTGTTCTGTCTGAAATTCCCGCCGACTATGAGTTGCAATAATGGTCCAGACACTGTTCCAAACAAACTTCAGAACTTGGTACTTTTTTTTTTATTTGTGGTTATTGTTTTCTTTGTCCAGTCGTGCCGCCAATTAATTGTTAAATATCATAAATTAATATAAATTCTGCCCGCATAAGAAGATCCTTTACTTAGTAACAGGAACTCGATAAGATTATTGAGCAGGTTATCCTATAGTTTAGTCGTTATCCCTCATACTTCGTCGTAAATATAGTGATTTTCTCGTTATTACAATTATCTGATATTTCCGAGCATTCGAGAACAGTCTGGTAAGGAACAGCTCGAAAAGGTCACAACATACTGTTCTGTTCGATTCCAAGGTTCTCGGGAATTTGTGCGACGCCCAGCTCGATCAAAGATTTGCTGGCTTTTAGTGGGAGCGATAGAGTGAAGAAAGAGAGCGTTGTGTGCTTTATATGCTAATGCGGCGCTTTCTCCTCCATACCTCATCAAAATATAAATCTTGTGGCATTTTTTTAAAAACAAAGGCATGTACGTCATGAACGACAAATAGCGTGGCCATAGCCGCCTTTGATAGCCAGCTGTCCAGGCCCCTCTGCCTTGTATTTCTGTCGCAGTGATTACAAAATAATACTTCTCGATCCTTGTAGCTATGTGCAGCACATAGTTAAGCTCTTTTCTAATTGTGAACACCGCTGGCTCTTTGAAGTCTTCTTTCTTTGGGCACGATTTCTTGTTAAAGGTTTTTATGCTAAAACAAGGGCAATGGTTGGCTTTTGCGTGACTGGGTTTTGATGATTAACAAATTCCTCGAAGAAGAAAAATGTTACAGCCAAATTGAATCGGCTCTGAGCATCATTATGGGGATGACGCAATGGTTAGAAGGGCAGCAGACTCGGTAGCACCTTATCTTGCTTCATTTTCTACTATGAACCTTTTTATATTGCCTTTGTAGCTACGCGATCAACGTTGCGGGTATTTTTCGAACATTGTCTGGCTTTGTCTAGCACTTGCAAAAGGTCCCAAACATTTGCCGGCGCTATCGCAAGATACGGGGGCTCCGTGGTGGTAGTGCATTTGGAACCTCGTTTAACGTCTCCTTTTTAATAAGATCGAGATTGAGCTTTAGGTGCGGGAGGAGAGACCACGGTGCGCAAGAAATTTTTATTTTCCCCGAAGTTCCTGTGCCCTAAAAGGCTTAGAGGATGCCTCTGAGAATCTTGCGATAGCGCTCATTCGTCTGAGGACAAATACTGAATCTTCTCCTAAATTTCGGCAGCTCTTAGGGCTCTTTTTGAAGGCGCAAACATTTACTTAAACAAACGTGAGGAACTTAGACTTTCTTGAGATGATTTCGGCTGAATGGCTTAGGAGATCATTGAAAATTCACACGGTTATTGGTTCGACTTATTGCCTCGGGCCAATTCGGCATTTTAGCTCTCCACTGTTGCTCATTTCCTCTATATAGTTTCAATGAGAAAACTGATTCACTTCCTGAAAGCCGTGCACAGCGTGAATTTTCTCGAGTGCTAGACGTATTAGATACTTACTTAGATACTTAGACGACCCGTCCATCTGCACGGCGGTTGGCCTTGCGCGGGTCCCAACTTCTCTTCCATTGTTCTCGGTCTTGAGGCTATGGTTGTCCAGTGAACAGACACCTTAAGGGACACGGATCATACACGTTGTTTCGATAAGCTAGAGAGTCTGCCCAACGTACTGG
>MU891358.1:0-10450 GCA_036418205.1 Ostertagia ostertagi
GTTTGACCGTATAAAAACGCTTATTTTTGTAGCGGCTGGTCCGCCCAAAACAGAAAAAAATTGCATTCGAAATGCATAGCCTTCAGTCTGGAAGTAGGATGCGTGGCGCATCTCAGAAATGAGTGACCTGCCTAACTCTCTCCTGTTTCCTTTTTAAGGATTGTAGGGGTCATATACAAAGCTGTTCCCCAGTGGAGGAAATTACGCGACCGCTTAGATCTCAACCAATTAAGTCGGCCTCCTGGGGCTCGTCGAACGGATTTATGGTCACGTGAAGGTGAGTCCAATGAACAATGGCTGGATTTCTGGAATATTTGAGCCTTTTTTTCCGCTGGGATCTTCTATCTACCTCGTTATTCTTTGCAAAATAAACCTTGCTGATGCGCATCGTCAGCGAAATGACTCTCTTTTTGCCCCTCTTCTGCCTCTAGAAATTTTCTAGCGATACCTCAGTATCAAGCCTTGCTCTGTGGCGATGACACTGCTCCTAAGTAAGCCTCGGTGATCACAATACCCATTTTATGAGAATCTCCAAAAAACTCATTATATCAAGAGTCTCCTTCACTTCTCCCAAATGCGCACGGAACCATATAGGGACCACTAGGTCAAAATTAATATTGATTAGTTTCAAAATTATTTGTGAGGAATCCGAAATTTCGAAGAATTTTTCTTCTCAAACGATTGAAGATGAGAAGGCTCAAAATTTATTCGATAAGTCCGAACGGTTGGTACAGTTGGCATGAGGGGGTTCACCGCAGCCAGCGGAACCCAAGAATGCCCGACAAACCAAGCTTTCCACCCCTTCTACCTCGAATGTTCCATGTCAGTCACATCTGGGCATTCATTCAATCATGCCCTAAACATAGGGTTCCGGCCTCATGTTTTGGCGTGACCGGCATGCGCATTTGTGTAATTCGGCTGTCTTCGTAATTAATACTTGCTTATTCCGAACAGAATATTCATCGCTGGCTTCTCCCCTTTTGTTGATGTCTTTTAATAATTATATGCCTGAAGTAATTGCTTCTACATCTCCACAAGTACGTAATTGCGAGTAATCGAGATGTTCAAATGGGCGGAGGTGCCGCATGATTCGGAGGGTCTTATACCGTATTTCAGCTGAAAATGTTCACGGGTCATATACTATCCTTCCCCTTGAATAGGGGAACAAGAAATCCCTTGAAATTTTCTTTGTCTTTCCAACAATCGCCCTGAGAAACTGCACAACTCTGGTGCCGTGGTGATATGTGTTCAAGAGCAAATAAGGGCTGAAAGTAAGAGAACTATGTAAGTGGAACGATCAGATTCAAAGGGTTCTTTTGTGCCCCTAGCCTGGAGGAAGGATGGATACGGCCCTAAGCCTAGGGAAATGATATACGGCCCCAGGTCTGGTATTCCTTCGAGGCCGACGGTTGGTAACGGACTCATCGAGGAAGCTCAAAACACCCGCTTGTTTTTGTGCACACATAACATATACGCCCAATACGCATTCAAATGCAACCACGATTTTAAATGAGACTAATTGTTGTCGCATACGAAAAAGAATCGACCAATGCCTAGCATTTCATCCTTTTGTGGCCTTAGCGTTTGAACACTGAAAACAGATAATGTGGGTGCCTTTGTGCATAGGCAGTATACAATTTCTTTATCATATCCCCCTTGTTTGAGACCTGCTTCAAAAGCCTTTCTCTTATTATGGTAGGAGCTGGAACGATCCCTTCCCTTCGGTAACTCCTGTAGTGGTCCCACATGGGCTTTACTTAAATCCTTACACAACTAAATCCAACCTACATACTCCCTGAGTTTGTCGACCGGGTAAATAGGAATGGCTGTCAACTACCGATTTACTCTTCACGGATAAGACCCTTTCATTGAACATTACCTAAGCGACGCTTGATCCTCAGTAAGAGAAACCCAGCGATAAGGAAACTCTAACGAGATGAGGTCGAGCTTGTGAATAAGGGGTCGAGCGCAAATCCACCCGAAAGGTAGAATATGGTAGTGGACTTTGCGTTTTTAGCATTGGGAAAAGGGATCAGATGACTGACCGAATGTGAGCAGAGCAAGGCTTCCTCATCAACACATTGAAGCCCGCGTGCATCACCGGGTATGCACATGGCATGTAACAAGGGAGGTTTTTCAGGGCAAGTCAATTTTGCATTTGGGTTGGCGCCTACGGTTTGGTGCCAAATCGCGCTAAATATCAAAATCAGATGTCAAATTCATCGTCAGGACCATTTTGAAGCCAACAAGTGGCCGCCAACCTTGATTGCAAAATTTAGTCGCCGCGGGGATTGAACCATCAAGAGTATTATTCACCACTTTTTTGGTACTACTAAAACCGTTCAGCGAAAACGAAACATGGTTTTGTGGTCCATACATGCGTCCCTACAACATGTACTGAACCGTTTCCAAAAAGCGCACCTTGCCCTGAAAGACCTCCCTTGTAAGCTCTTCTCCAAACATTTTCCATTGACTAATCCATTTTCCTTTGTGACTATGCAACCTGCTTTCCCTTGAAGCCAAAAAAGAACAGACCGCTCTCATCTTCAATTTAAAGGAGGAATTCACGATTAGAATGAAGGTCGAAGAAAGGGAAACTGACCTAGTTGAGGGACCCACGGACCTCCTGAGGGTGCGAACTGACGCGCAATTCGCATGGAAAAATTTGACCTCGGCGACCTATCATGCCTCAAAGCTGGCGGGTCCGGCGATCTCCGCCCACCGATCATCTGATCACTCGCCGTAGTTCAATACGTGGCGAGTGATTAGATAGCTGAGAGAGCGTAGTGTTGAAGAGGGCACAGCGATGAGAGTCGCATCAATGCTCGAATCAACGGGCAAGGAAGGGGTACCATTTCTCGGGTTCTGGGCCGTTTCTCATGGTTCTTCCTTCTTTCGTGTACCACTCACCATCCCTAGGTTAATTTGAAATGGGTTGCTTTTTCATCGTGAATTCGTCCTTTAAAGGAATTTTTGATACTTGAAATCGCACAACCAATGCCTTTGTTTGAACACTAAAAAATCACTTAATAACAAAGACTGGTGGCTGCCAAGTAGTACCTATATTTCATGATGAGAAAACGAGTAATAATCTAGCAAAAAGGTAAAAAAAACGACGAGAAAAGAAAGAAGAAAGGAAGAGCAATATGTCGCCAGCGTAATTAGTAGGTGTGTAGTTGAGCTTGTATGGGTCCTATAACGAAACATATGGGTCGTATAGCGAGATCTATGGGTCCCACAACGATATTCCATAAAATGTTCCCATTTCCGCATCACCGGTACGCACACGCAATGCAGCCTATGTCCCATGCGTGTCAGGGCTAAAATCGGCACGACGCGTAAATGTTTAATCTGATGCTCATCTGGGAAGGGCGTTAAAGTACTTCCTAGTAACCTGGAAACTATGAAACCCATTTATTAATTATTATTATTATAATTATTGTTACTATCATTACTGTTATTATTACCATTATTATTATTAATATTAAAAGCATGCTTCCCCAAAAGTTTCTCTCCATCTCTGCTTATTCAACCACCTGCATCTGCAGTAGTCTTCGAAGTAAATTTCATCCGCGTTAAGGGCATTCATAAGATTTTTCATAGTAATTTCACTCTGCCCACAGGCAATGGCTGTACTTTGCACTGGCTTCAAAGCCACGGCCACCCAGAAGATTCCCAGGACACCAAATAGTTACGCTGAGAGCGTAATGAGTTTGCACTTGTAACCACTGTTGATGAGAGAGTTCCATTACATTTCTCATAGCCCGTCAATGCTTCACAGCACGGTTCCAAGAATGTAAGGTGTTTTAATTTAATGTTCCCGTGAAAATCAACTTTTGTTGATTTTGTGTTACCGTAGCACGAAGAAATAATCATCTGTTGGAAAGCTGAGTGTGAACGATAAGAAAGGGTTTGTGTCTGTTACCCCAAGATGGTGGTCGAGGGCAAATGTACCAAAAAGCACCTGTGAGGACAGGAAAACTATACGATACATACAGTAGCTGTCAAAAGTTAGGGAAAACTCTTCATTTTTGTCCTAGCGTTACAAAATTTGCACTCGTGTTTTCCACTATATACACCGTGAATTTGAGGCATCTCGTTCTTCACTGGCTGTGATCAAAAATGAAAAACGTTTCAAAACTTAGCCCCGGCTTTACGTTACCAATACATATATTTGTCCAGGTAATTCCACACGTGTGGAAACCCTATGATTCACACCAAGCCTTTTCTCCTGCTGCTTGCGTCGCAGAAGTTTGACATCTCAAAGAAAAAGCACCTTGGCACGGTGAGCGCTTCGAAACGTGTCCCACAGGATGAAGCGCCATGGTACACCTCCGAAAATTTGGTACTCAGTTAAATTCTAATAAAAATTTTGAAGAGGCAGTGCCGGAATTTCCGCCGTTTAATTACGTGGGTGGGCTCACGTTCTGCATAATATTGGAAGTCTGCTAAACAAGCCTGGCGACTGCTTCGAAACAGCAAAGCCTCAGACAGAACTCAGCAAACTCTTGTGACTGACTGTCATTTGACTTTGTATTTTATGGAGCATGACAGGCGCTCCTGGCGCAAGTAAGTAGATCACCCACGCCAGCGCGGTAGCACTGAGGGTATGCAGTCAAGGCACGGCAGTGATTCGTGCGGGTCTTCTTGAATATTGCTTTCGAAACTGTATGTCACGTAGTCTACGTGATTTTTGGCTTTAACGCAAATATTCCTGACAGTTAGAGACTGTTACAGAGGTGGTCAAAGAAAGGCGTTGCTCATGCCACTGTAGAAGTTAATCGCATTGGTTGCCGTGGCGAGTTGAAAGTTTATTGGCAAACATTCCTGAAATATGCTCTTATGCAACAGACAAGCCCTTTCGTGCCTCATCTTATCAGAATGTGACGTTAATCTGTATTCTCGGTCGAAGCTCAAAGATATTTCTGATATTGCTTAGGTGAGCAGCATTCTCAGAGACGTATATGTGAATATGCAAAGATCCTTTCAGCCAGATTGCGGATAACGTAGTAATGGTCGCGATCATCGTTGGACCATATGAGCTCGACGTGCGAAACTTTCCTGTGTCAAATTCTTGATATTGTCGGTCTAGAAGGGTCTTATGACGAAGGCCGATAGATAGAAATGTGCCCTTCAATTTGTAATAGGAGATTGGTTTAGTAAAGCAACGTGTGATTAACGCCGTTTTCAAGTAAGGCGTCCTTTTTTGGTTACCCCCGAATATTCAAGAATATGTGGTCCAAATATGAATTACTCTTGGCTTTCACGGTAATTGTGAACGTCGACGATCTGATTCGCCAAATGCACGCTCATAAAATTCCCTTCAAATGCTACTAATGTAGACAATTGTAAGTGACGTAAGCCAATGTGAGCCATGCAAATTTATACAATAGTTTTGGAAGGCACTCCATTAGCATAAAATCGAATGAAACTGTTGACGTCATTCTGATGACTGGGACAAGATCACAAGTGAATGGTATATTTGTGCTGTAAACAATTTTTTAGAGAGGCACAAAAGGTTGTTACCTTTGTTATTTTATATTATTTTTATGTCAAAAGAAATTCCAAAAATTTACAAGAGTCAATATCCAAGAACAAGTTGGGCAAAATCAAAAGAGTCTTGAACATCTGTGTTTCGGTGATAACACCTTTCAAGGCTGAAATAAATTGTAGTACATATATGATTTTTAATGGGTTCCAAATTTCGTAGGAACCAGGGTGTGATAGCTCCATCCATGGGAGCGCTCCGTAAGGGTTAGCTTAGTCTCTTGCAAATCCATGTGGGACTACGGAGTGATTTGGTAACACAAAATAATTAAAGTATAATTAATGTTTTCGAGCCTGAGAGGTGCCTGTACTACGAAATATCGCGGGAGTTCAGAGGATTCTTTTTGATTTTTGGCCCATTTTTTTGGAGTATTTGAACTCTTGCAGATGTTGGAATTTTTTTGGAGTAAAGCTTGGGTGCCTTTCTGTGTTACACAAATATTTAGTCCTGATAGGTTTAACTTTTGTCTTTTTTGGAGAGAGGCTAAAATTCGAGAAAAGTACGGAAAAAAGGCAAAACAACAATATCAGAAATAATCGATGGATTTAGGAGTAAGATACTCGCTTTGGAAGATCTTAGCAGTGGTGACCGAGTGCGTGGTGAGAAAAATCCCACCAATGGTACCTTTTGAGCGTTTGATGAGCCAGTGACAAAAGGAACCTTCGCTTGCAAAGTTTCCTATTAGCTGGTATCATGCAGCAATCTGTCTGTGATTGATAACTAGAAATAAGGGGGCTGTAGGGAAATGAGATGCATTCAAAATGAGAAGCAAACAATGGCAACAATAGCACGCGAATCCGACACGCTTCTTTATTACTCAGAAGTTGGTGGGCGCCTAGCGTTACGATGGTTGCCAGTAGGGCCATGCTAGTCCATGAGAGGACATCCTTCGCAGCGGAATGTGCTTCGTTCCACATACGTACACTGGAAGCGGAATTTATTTTCTAAAAACTTGAATCTGGGGATGTTTTTGGAAAAGGCTCTACAGATAAATTGTGACACATATAAACGCGAATCTGAATATTAACACGGAAATCCAGTTTGAGAAAGCAACAATTTTTTATCCCTTATTTTTTCGAAAATATCCGCTTTGTGCGCGATTGTTTTACCCAATCAAAATTTGGAATTATTATCCATTCAAGTTCCTTAGCTTATAGCAAAGGCAAAACCGCTGTCACTTCCGTAAAAGGGAAATCCTAGCAAAAGAGACGCAGGAATTGTCAAAGTGTCAGCTCCGCTGGAATTTGTCGGGGTTCATAACGAAAAATTTCAAGGATGCTACAGGATATGACTGGGAGGAACCCTGATTACTATCCGACTGAGATAAGCGCCGTATCGTGAGAAAATGATATCCAGCCGGGTACTGAAATTGTAGGTGGAACTATAATTATGCGTCGCAGTGTACTTAGGGGCTGCCTCCTGCCTTTACAGCCGGTATAATTCCCTACTTTCTACCTCTGATCTATCTATCTTGTCGTGTAATCTTCTTCAAAATCCACGTAGAGTCACTCTATCCGATTTTCCGATTGGAATTTTTGGAAGTATGAATTGTCATTGTTTTTTTTTTTGTTTTGAGAACAAAGTCAACTTACTCTCATCGCTACATATCGGGCTGATCAAGAAGAACTTCTCATGTTAGCAGCAAAGAATGGAGAAGCTGTTATCTTTTTTTGGATGTTTCCGTTATTGAAGCTTTTCAGCATGACTGAATTGTGTCGAAAAACAATCTACTCAACTTACGTCCCATTCCTTTTAATAACTTTTTTTTTAGATTGGGATGGTTTTACTGCCGTTTCAACAATATGATGGGTATCACTCCGATATGCGCCAGTGTGTTCACGATGATTGTGATGAGCATTGACAGGTGAGCTTTTTGCTCCAGGGAGTTTTCCTAATATTACTTATTCCCTCTGGGCTTTTGCTGAGAGCCTTACTCTTGTCACTATTAGGTATTCGGCAATCGTGCATCCAATGCGACGACGCCCAGGGAAACATGCTACCGTGGCTGTGATTTGCTTGATATGGATTTTTTCCATTATCTGTGGAATCCCGGCATTTCTTACATCAAAGGCAAATATCATTGATTCTTTAGATAATAGCTGGAAAACGAGTTCAGAGAAAATCGGAGCGCGGATTTTTTTCTATTGCCTATTCCGGCAATTCAGGTTGATCCTGAATGTGTTTGATAGAAGGTGACCTTCAATTAGCGCTCCTAGATGTGAGGTACAAAGGACGACAGACCAAAGCAGGAATGAAGGAACTGGAACAATGAGCGATTATGGAAAATAACGTTGGGGTGCCATAGATCAGCGCTAAAAACGGGACGATCTGTAGGGTGACCACAAACTACGGTACCAATTTCAAAGTGCTCATGAAAAATCGACCAAGTTTGAAAGGGACAAGTGGATAACCAAATTTATTTATCGAGTTTACTAACAAAAAAACGAAACAATACCAGTTTTCGAAGTGGTCGCTGGAGCTCGTCCGAGGATTTCTCGAGTGTTTTCGCCAACTTGTCGAACTTTCGATTACGCACAAAGAAGGCTCTCCAGCATATGCTGCTCATAGTGGTCCGTCTAATTTGAGTGAGAAAAATAACATCATCCCTACTCGAGCGCATTTATTTCCCAGCAACCAGCTTTGCCCATTTTTCGCTTTTCATCGCGGGCGCTCTGTCTTGCAAAATGCCCAGTTTTCTGCCGAAGTCCTTCCTTGATCCATCACATCAATTGAGTTTGGAGGATAATCCCTTACGCTAATTTTCACCGACACCAGTGGTGTCATTAAAGGCAAGCCTTGGGATAAAACTGTTGTATATGGGCGCTTCGTAGTGATGGCTGAGCTGCGAATGACCTGAAAGTGGAAAGGAAAGCAAGAGAAATCTTTGGAAACGCTAAAATTAAGGCCTTAACCTTCAATAAGGTCGGATGTGGTACGATGGCGAGACAGGGCGATCAAAGAAGACAAAACACGCGAGAGAGCACGCTGATCTCTACATCAATAGCGGTGGGTGGGAAGCGTTGCAGCGAGGGTCGATGGTTGCAGGTTCGTAATGGATTAGCGCCCTAATCGCGCAATTTGGGCAACGAAGCTGGCATGATCTATGCAGATGCGTACCCTAAAACTTCTTCCTACCAGTCGGGCTAATCCCGGGGTTTGCCTTTAACTTCGAGAAGAAACTACACAGCCTCCCACTTGATTCTGGGTTCAATATTGTTTGAAGGATTGAGTAGCTTGTGCTTGAAAGGACGAATTCACGATGAAAAAGCAACCCATTTCAAATTAACCAGGATGGTGAGTGGTACACGAAAGAAGGAAGAACCATGAGAAACGGCCCAGAACCCGAGAAATGGGACCCCTTCCTTGCCCGTTGATTTGCGCATTGATGCGACTCTCATCGCTGTGCCCTCTTCAACACTACGCTCTCTCTGCTATCTAATCACTCGCCACGTATAGACCTGCGGCGAGTGATTAGATGGTCGGTGGGCGGACCCCGCCGCCGCGCCAAGAATGAGCCATGCTATCGCCGAGGTCAAATTTTTCGGTGCCAATTGCGCGTCAGTCCGCACCCTCAGAAGGTCCGGCGGTCTCTCAACTAGGTGAATATTCCTCCTTTAAGAGCGATTCTGCTCTCGTAAGGAAGCTTCACTGGATCGTAACCCACAGGAAGGAGAGATATAGGGAATCGCTCTGTCGATGTTGAGATTCTGAGTAAAAGTGGTAGAAGTGCAAAAATCGAATCGGGTGGTACCGTACACCTTCCTAAACTCTGTAAACCTAGACATTCTGTAAACCTTCCTGACATGCAGCCATTTCATCGGTTTTTTATGTGCTATTGAAATGGAGAGGTGTTGTGTTAAATTTGGGGCTCAGATAGTCACAAAAAGTATAGTATTACAATAACTGTAACCTCAAACTCAAACTGGTACAATACCTCCCAAAGGGAAAGAGTCTTCAATTTTTCCTTGCATGTGGTGCGGTCACCCGTCCTAAAGGCGTGCCCCAGGATCACATTGGTGTGGCTCTTGCACACGAATGCGAATGTATTGGTGCGAAAGTGGGCCGGCAGTAAAGAAAAAAGGAAAAGAATCCGTCGAAAACGCTTAGGTTAAGGGCTCACTCACCTTCCTAATCGGCTGTGCTAAGGGAATGAGAGACTAAGCGCGGAGAGGAGAGTATGAGGCGAGAGAGCGCTACAGATGAGAGAGCGCCAGACAACAGCCTGATAAGAGAAAAATCTGCAGCTTCAGCAGCTTACTTTGCAAGGCCCAAGCGCTCTTGTCGGTTGGTTTCCGTGCACGGGAACGCCACATTTGTGATTGTCCTCTAGGGTTCTATACTACAGACCGTTCACACGAACTCTGCCTGGGTTGTGCCTTTAAAATCAATTTCAAAACGTGCTCTAGTTTGATTACGTCGATTTCTCGGGAACAAATCTCTTATACTGTATCAGGCGGCTTGTTAATTGGCAGTTTTTGTTTTGTTGTAATTGAGGAGCTGCCTCTAATCATCCCTCAGTTATTGTTATCCATTGCAAAATAGCAAAGCAAAGTTCTCCTTCTGATTTGTGGTGCAGAAGCTTGTGTGCTGAATGAACAGCGAGTTTTGGTTCTCGAATTGGCTGTCTTTTTCTTTGACACGTATTCTCGTCCATTTGTTATTCCGTTCAGCTCGAGCTTAATTACTTCTACGATGGCGAGACGTTGTTTGCTGACACTCTGTGTCTGACCGATAACTACCCGGACGGCACATATGAAACATCCACATTGGCCTCGCTGTGAGTTCAACAGCTTAAGTGATGATTCCTTAGTGGCGTAGATGTGACATCTTTTCAGGTACAACACTGCACTGATCGCCGTTCAGTACCTGCTCCCACTTCTCGTACTCTCCTGTGCGTATTAC
>MU891368.1:0-13842 GCA_036418205.1 Ostertagia ostertagi
ATTCCGGGTCCGTATTCAAATAGGCATGCTCTGTCGCGTGAATTGTCTTCCTTGATCGCCCTGCCTCGCCGTCGTATCAGTTTCAACTCTTCTGAAATGTTTCCGATGACCTCTCTTACTTTCCATTCCTCTTCAGTTCATTCCGCAGCTCAGTTATAACTGAGCGCTCTTACACACGTTTTATCCCGTGGGCCTGCCTTTTTGTTTTCTTCTTTAAAGCAACAGTCCAAGCAGGGTTTCAACCATTCGATCCTAAGGGGGAAACATGCACTAGCCCTAGTCAAGTACATAGGAAATGTCACTGATTTGAAAACTTACCTTTGAAAGGCGTTGGAAGGGGTCTAACGCCGTCGAAGTGGGCGGATCCACCGAGCCTCGGTACGGCCGCCCACTTCTGTCGTGAAGAGTGCGTGATTGGCTGCGCAGACATTTGCGGTCGTTTCGGGACCACCGGGACTATTTGAGGTCGATCCTTTGAAGCAATCGATGGGGTGATGCCGACTACGCTGGATTTCTTCGCTTCTTCCTTCTACCTTCTTCCTTCAAAACATCAATTTTCATTATTGCGCCCCAATTGCAATTGCTGGCAAGTAGCCAGCTACTTGCTAGCTACTTGCCAGCAATTGCAATTGGGGCGCATTTACTGCGGGCATGTTCAGACAACTCGTCCAACACGCGTATTCCTCCACTGCTAAGTGGCAGGAGGGCTATCCCTGGTATCTTCTTGCTCCTTTCTTAATCCCGATTCGATCGTTTTGTTGATTTTCTTCCATTATATGTCAACTTTCAAGTCTTCGATCCGAACAACGGACCCTGTCCCAGCGGGACAACGTTAAGAAGAAGAAGAAGATATGTCATTTTTCACCTACAACTTCATTATCTGTGGTTTTAGCCTGCAAATTCGCTCTATATGATGTTTGTTCAAGTGCCTATAATGTATGCATGCTATATTGTTCCTTACTATGAATGAGCAAGAGGGTCATGGAATACCTTTTCTGTCCCTGTAAGTCGATTTTAAGCTATTTATGAGCAAAAAAGTCACTCTAATTCTCAATGGAATCAAATGTTGGCGCTATTCGGGAAAACATACCAACATTAAAAGATCATCCGTTGGTAGTATTCAGGAGCACTTCAAGAACGATCAAGAAACGGTTTTTTTGACGTCCCATTTTTGAAAAAAAAATTCGAGCGGATCCGCGTTGCTTTGCTTTTTATTTTTGGATTTTCGAAGAATAACTTGGAGAACTGGAGAAGTCAGGAAACCTTCTTCTTCTTATTCTTTAGCGTTTGTCCCACCCCGGCTTTCCTGGTATTACGACGCCACTTTTCCCGATTATGTGCCTGATCGGGGTGAAGGCCAACTAATTTCAAATCCTCATGCAACGTATCAAGCCATCGTTGCTTCGGGCGTCCTCTTGGCCGCTTTCCTGGCACGTTAAAGTCTAGACCGATCTTACGGACACTCATCATTAGCGCGAAGGACGTGACCGTACCACCTCAGGCGAGCTTCGCGCATCTTATCAGCGATGGGAGCCACACCGAACCGCTTTCTGATGGTATCGTTGCGAATGTGGTCTAAACGGGTAACCCGGCAGTCCAGCGCAGCATTTTTGTCTCCATTACACTGAGACGAGCCTCAACCTCTTTAGTCACGGGCCAGCACTCTGCTCCGTAAATGGCGACTGGTCGGACGACGGTTCTGTAGATCTTAGATTTCAGTCGCTCTGGTATTTTCTTATCGCAGAGAACGCCGGTCATCGAGCGCCACTTGGACCGAAGTCAGGAAACCTTATAAAGCGTAAAATTCTCTGTTCAAAAAAGTTTACAAACGAATAGGATAAAAACCCAGACGTAGCCTGCGATTTACTCGTTCGTGTTGTCGTTTGTTTTCGGCAGTTTAGTCGCGTCTTCTCACGAGGCTTTTGACTCGTCTTTAGTGAACGCTCAACACCGCACCCTCTAATACAATTTTAAAACTCGTCTAGTGGCCATTCGCAAGTATCAACTTTGAGCACAGATCTTCTCCTCCTCTTTCTCACCTATACTGGCGAGGGTGAGAATATATCATATTAGACCTGTGACATTTACAAGGTGTAAAATCTGTTTATGACATGATTGTACACTTCACCTACTCCCAAACCTTCAATTTGAAGGTCCCTGCCATCCTACCACTATTACCTTCACCACTTCCACTTCCGCATCACTATTTCCACGTTATGATGCTGCCACTTTATGACACTTTTCAACTTCACCTTGGAAGGCACAAGCCATGGAGAAATGGGCTGAACGATCCTCTCCCTCTGCAGGAAGGATAGACTCTCAGAGGACAATCACAGATGTGGCACTTCCCGTGCATGGAAATCACCCGACAAGGGCGCTAGGGCCTTGCAAAGTTAGCTGCAGCAGCTGCAATGTTCCCGTCCGCAGCAGGCTGTTGTCTGGCGCCCTCTCATCTGTTGCGCTCTCTCGCCTCATACTCTCCTCCGCGCTCAGTCTCTCATTGCCTTAGCACAGCCGCATTACGAAGGTGAGTAAGCCTCTAACCTAAGCGTTCTTCGACAGATTCTTTTCCTTTTTTCTTTACTGCCGGCCCATTCGCACCAATACATTCGTATTCGTGTGCAAGAACCACACCAATTTGAGAATGCCTTTCGGATGACTTCAAAAATTCCTTGCCCAAGCCAAATCCTTCCTCCGGACGGACTTCAAATTCCTGCCGCAGGTCCGTATGTCTTCGTTGTTTAGATTTTCTACCACTATCCTAATGCAGCACCAAATTCGACCAATTGGTCAGTGTTCTCAAATTTCATCACTTTTTTAGCCGAGGAAGTTGATTACCTTGACTTCGTGATCAATGGGTTTTCAAATTGCAACGAATTCTTGTGTGAAAGGTGCTTCATTTCTTAGGACTGGGGTGTTAAATACTTTGGATTCACAATTGAATTGATCCTCTAGCTATGAAGATCTATTTGGACCAGAATTTCTCGCTGAAGGTAGCACTCAGATCAACCCCGCCTGAAGGCAACAATCCAGGAAGTAGTCATAGTGAACTATTTCCTTCTTGGGTGTATAGGGAAAGGCGCAGAAGCCCAGTCACAAACGTGGCACCACGTGTTATGAGAAGATCTCCTGACAAAGGCGCCTAGAGCTGCAAAATGATAGCTGCAGCCTAGCTGCAATGTCGGCGGCAGGTTGTCGTCGGGCGCCTGTATCTATTCGCGCTCTCTCGCTAATTTATTACTCTCGTCCGCGCACAGTCTCTCATTGTTTCAACACAACCGTATCACAAAGATGAGCGAGCCCGTACTTATGCGTTTTCGACACGTTTTCAACATTCCTCTTTTCTCAATTGCCGGCTCATTCTTGGAGCGTGCAAGAAGCACTACTTTGGTCCAGGGATACGCTCCTGAACCACTTTAGAATGCTAGTTTCCTCATGCTTTGTTGATGATCTCTTGTCTTCTTGCTCGAAGCAGATTCAGTAGCCAGCGGGGTGAGTGCGCTTTGATGACGTCATTAGACGTCGCTTAGGAGGAATAGACCCTCCAAAGCGCATGGGGCGTGTTTGGGCCGCCGTCGGTAACGCCTTCACCATTCACGTCCAGTGACGCCAATCAAAACCGCACCGCTCTTCAGTCATCGTGCTTGTAAGTCTCCCGTCTCTTTACCTTAGTACCTTTACACAGAAAGGAAACATCACAACGGGCTATTATTTTTTAAGGCTGGAACCACGTCAAAGCCATATTGTTAGTATTGTCACGGTTTAGCTCGTTCAGTAAGCCTAAATGAATAAATTAATAAATAAATAAATAAATAAATAAATAAATAAATAAATACGAGACGCTCGACTCGATGTATTATATTCAGCCATATCGCATCAAAAAGGGCCACATCCCCTGCTCTCACTAAAAACATGGGAGACCGCTCATCACAGGCAATGGCACGATCAACAAGCAAGGGAAGCCAAGTTTTCCCATAAATAAGCTGGAATGTGCTCCATTTTGGGAGCTTGTAAGCGTGTTCCAAGACCACAAGAGGTCTTGTTGTTCTGTTGAAGGCCAGTGCTACTTTTGTTTGCAACGCAGAGGTCTGCACGGCAGGTGGTCTAGGTCCAGCTCAACGCTGTGCTCTCTCGTCTGTTCTCTCTCCTCGGCACTCAATGTCTCTCCGTCGTAGCGCTATTCACCTCGCAACAAAAGAGGCTTCAACTGCAGTGTTTCTGTAGTCTTTTCTTGCTTTCTTCACTAACAGTTGCCCTAGCGCTTCTGCGTTCCTTTTCAAGCTGAATAACGCTGTTTTTTTTTGTCGTGGAATGTGCCTTTAGGGTTGAAAGTTATGGTAAAGGCGACTACGACCAGGAATGCTGTAGTTGTTGGATCAACAGGAAGCATGTGATCACTGTGGTCAGTTGTTGTGCGCTCATGCACACAATGCGAGGGTATCGCATTTGCGGTTCACCAAATCCTTCGGGAAGAACACACCGTTATCCCGAGGCGCTCATGCATTTCTGATTTTCTCACTGGCGCAGACTTTCTCGTAACATGCTACACCAGAACACGTTTTTTGAAGTGTTTCGGATGTAAGCGGTTTTTTTTGTTCATAAAAAGGAAGCCGTAATGAATTCTATTTTTATAGAAATAATTTTAAAAAAATCCTGCTAAAATGTGCACGGAAAAGCGAACAGCCTTCTTAGCAAACCCATGGGGTATTTGAGGAACGGGGCGACAGAAAGATTGGCTGACTACCCAAGAAAATGGTTTACATAAAAGTTGAACAAACATCAGAGTCTGAGGCATATCCCGCCTCTTTGAGAACCTCCTCTACTCTTTACAGACCCTCACCTTGATGTTCGACAAATTAGTTAGGTTTTTCACTCATTCCTGAAGTTCTGCGGTTCTGATTTCTATCTCATTGGAATTATATACTCCATAACTCTCACCCTCTCTTTGCTCGACTTTTCCTTGGAGTTAATGAATATGTAGGTTAACTGGTGTTGATGAAATATGGAAGTAGAGGTTCAAAATGGTGTGACAATGAAGGAAAGCCCAAAATATTCCTTCAAATTCCGCAAGCTGGGATCTTTATTTTGCTCCTACAATGTGGACGAGCTTACGGCTAATGAAGGCTTCTTGGCTTAGGCAACATCGATTTTGTTGACGACACGAAATACAGCTCATATACAAAAGCGCTTTCAATACAAATACTGAATTGTCAATAGTCACACCTGGAGAGGGCGGAGCGGTTCCAAAGGGTGTTTTTTTCTCAGGTCTTGATTCGCTGCGTTTCAACTAGCGTACCCCTCGTTACGATTGCCAACTGGCTACTGTTTTCGTGCAGGTTCAATTATCGCGTTCGCACTTTTCCTCAAATTTTGCGACCCCCTTTTTTAAGGGTCTCGATGCGACCCCCCACCACCATCGGTCTTAGGAGGGTCCCCCAATGTTATGACGCCCCTCTTCCCTACCCAGTCATCACCCTCACCATCACAGCTGTTTCTACACTATTTGGTTCCGACCATGAGACTAGTTGACACATCCAGCCCCGCCCATTTTCTCCTCCACAACGGCAGCCGTCCCGGGGAGGGGGGATAAATTGGAATCTTGGAGCTGCATACCCACCAATTTTGTCAACTTCACCATACGAATCGAATAACCCGTCAAATCCGGTGTCCAACACTAAGTCCACTTTTGAAGACCCTTTCCCCAAGGTATATAGCTTGGGTGATAGCCATAATGCTGCGTGACGTTTCGTTCGAGTAGTGCGAACGTACGTTGTCCATTCCGTGGAGTGTATACAACATGTGGATGATCCACATCATGTAGCTCTTGCCTTTGAATTCATCTTTCGATACCATTTCCCTATTTTGATTCTCCTTTCGTATGTGTACTGACTATGTAGGACAATGTAGGTTCTGCTTGCGCTTTTGCGTAATTTCGAAATTCAGTGATTATGTTTAGCGATAAAGATTTAGTTTGGCGGAAGGTTGGTTGAAAGTGGCGCGCTTATCCACCGCGAGCGGTCGGGATAAATCCTGATCGTGAGTCGCCGCGGGTCAACAGCTCCATCCCTCGGGGTCGTTAATGCTTACCAGACTTTCTCTGGGGAGATTTATGTTTCGGAGGGGGAGGTGGGACACATTGGGGATTGGTGGGAGCAATGTGTCGTAGAAGGATCGAGACAGTTCAGAAGTCTTAGGCGCCTTCAAAGCTCCACATCTATCTTTCACTTGTGTCCATGAAAGACATTTAGAAAAGTTCGTTGTTCACCGTAAAAGTCTGGTATCAATTAATCGCCCCCAGGGAGCCTAGTAAGGGTAACATGGGCCAAAGCGATAATTAGAACAAACAGTTCGGATGCTTGTGAGAAATATTCCCTTCATCTTCTAAATTTTATGATTTGTTTATGAATGATTAGTTTGTTTTTTGTTGACGTCTTCATTGCCACATATCTATATGGAAATAATAGCCACTACTGAATAAATTACTGAAAAACTGACGGCATTAAGGTCTTCATAGTGTCGTGGATAAAAAATGCTGACTGGAATTCGTAGAAGACGTGAGTTCGAATTACTTTCTAAGCCATGCATCTTTTTAGCGCTAGCTAATGCTCGGCTTGCTTAGACTGGTGCCAGACTTTGCGAAACTCCGTGAATTCGCTTGCGTCGCGGGGTTTGAACGATGCGCCAAAGTAACGAACTATGCACCAGCGATTCGAACGATGTTCCAGAGACTCGACAGTGTTCAAAAGTGGCGGGAGTTGATCTTGTTCCTCGCTACTTTCCCACACTCACGCAGGCATGAGAGCGCGGGTACCCCCCCCCCCAGGAGGCCCGTCGCGCGGCAAGAAGGCAAAGTCAGCGGACGAGTCGCGCGCGTACTGTAGGGATTTCGCGTCAAGTTAAATAGAGTGCATCGCACACCACGCGCTGCAACTCGTCCGCTGACTCTGCCTTCTTGCCGCGCGACGGGCCTCCTGGGGGTACCCGAGAGCGCGAGTGGGTATGAAAGCGCGGGAAAGATGCGATAGTCACGTGGGAGCGAGAGGGACTCCCGCGACTTTCAAACACTGTCGAGCCGCTAGTACAGCGTTCGAACCGTTGATGCATCGCTCGTGCCCGGCGATTCGCTAGCGAATCCACGGATTCGCAAAGTATGACACCGGCCTTATGATCAATCAGTAGATTTTGACATACTAGCAGAGAAGTGAATATTTACATAATGCCCAAGACTCACATACATGATGAGTAATCGCTTTTTATTATATTTATTTATTTATTGAGTTATTGTGTACTATTTAAGCACATGGATTTTGTGAGGAAATAAACACAAATAAGCAATCGTAAGGGTGGAAGAATATTTATATCTACCTAATTTTATATAATATAGTTTTATCCTCGCTGCTGTTCAGTTTGTATGGACAGTTGTGAAAATGTTCCGGGTCAACTAAAGACGCGCTGTGACGTTGAATACTCTGGATCTGTTCTTTGAAAAGGCTTTCCAGAGTGTTCTTACTGAGAATCAATATATGCTTCGTTTTTTGCTCAATATGGCTTTTTCGAAGCATAATCTCATCTGTTAGAGTGCAACTGGGAATCCTCTCTACATTATCGGTGCCCTGCTTCTTCTAACTTTCCATGGTTGCTCTAAAGGCGCAACCTCATAAAAGCAGATGTAGCTATCACCTCTCATCCAGGATTGTTTGCGATCATTCATAAACCACTTTTTTCTTTCGATTTTTTGAATGAATGAATTCTTGAATCACTTCGTTGTGCCTTTATGCATGATCCTATTCTTCTATAGTAGATAAAACCAGAAGGTTGAAGCCTACGTCGTTCATGAATCCTATTTTGGAATGGGCCATGCCTCCATTCGGGATCGCGGGGAAGTTTGGAGTGCATTTTGGCCTATGCGATGAATCGCGGGCTCCATCATGTACAAGTCGGTGTTTTCATTCTGTCAGGCGTCTGGTCCGACTCACCCCCTCCCCCTTCCCTCCGGGGGGATGGATGCCTGTTTGGCTCAGGCAACACACGGTCCAGGATTTGATCACCGGACAGTGGGGGTGCTGAGTGGCATCACCTGCCGACCGCATCCGCCACGTAGAGTAGCCTACGAGTATCACAGGTGTGCCGTTATACGACTCATAAGTGCGTAACAATGGTGCTAGGGTTTTACAAAGTGAACTTACGGCGACTACTCTTAATCTTAGCATTGGACGAGTTACGTCGCGCACACCCGTGACACGCAACGTGGATTACGGCGTAGCGGCTAATTCAAATACGCGCGGGTTAGTTGAGCCGTGGAGCAGGCAAGTTAATACAACTCGTCTGGCCCGCCCCTTCCTTATTTCAATGGAAACCCTTGTTTGGGGCTTTACCGACGGTTTCTTTGCTTCTTTTTTTCGAGCCAAACCACATTCTAACACCTGAATGGCTCTACTTTGAAGAGGAGAACGCGGCGCGTCCCGAGAAAGAGTGCTTAAAGGCAAAGGTCAGGACCAAACCAATCCCATTCATCTTCTGTGCGTGGTTACGCACCCACAGAGACGTTGCCACGCTCAGAATCCCAAACGGCGCGTAATAAAGCCCCAGGGGTTCGCTATGCCGCCTGGCGGCGCTATGCCCGCCCACCTCCGGAAGTGGTGCGTGGCTGGCTGTGAAATCAGCTGGGTTGATTGCCGTATCAACCGACGGCACGAGCCAGCAATGGCCGGCATGTCCGAAAAACTCGTTTGGACGTGCCTCTCCCCAAGCCAGCCTCCTTCACTGCTAGAGGGAAAGGGGTTTCGTTTTCGGCCTTGTCGACGGTTTCTTTTCGTTTTTTCTCCACTGTCGTTCCACTTCGCATCTCTATACTCAGTTTCAATCGCCATAATACCCCTTATTGAGCCCGACTTTTGCCTTTAACCTGTCGTACGTATAGCTCTGATCTTCGCAATAGCTCCTAAACTGGGCCCAGCAGTGCCCACCTGAGCTGGGTCCTTGTGTCATCGCGTTTCCGAGCAACAAATCAGTACTCTTTTGGTGAAAATCGAGATAATTTGCTTTTCGCTTTCGTCTTGTTTTTCCTGGAATTGCACAGAGTGCTACCTTGTTGAGTGTGCGGAAAATGTTCAATTGGCCGTGACAATTAAATGACATCGAGCGGAAAAACGCCGTGATTTTCGAAATCCGTTTAGTTCTAGTTAGCAGGAAGCAATTCCCACTCACAGAAAGTTACCTCTGCAAGCAAACCCTCCATCTGGTTCCTGACCGAAACGGACTTCGTTGTTCCTTTGAATTTCTAATCGTCGAGAGCGTTTCAAAGTAGCTGAAAATCGCCTCAGAGTTACTTAAAAATTAGGACACAAGTTGAGTTTAGATGAACCAATGCCAGCAGCAAGCCCCAGCATTCATTATTCAATATTTCAGACTGCTGTAAGACCAGGGTCGGCGGTCGCATTGGGCAAGCTTTATGGATCGAGGCAAACCATTCCTGAAGATGTCCTCCCACCCGACCCCTCATTCTTCCCTACCCCTAGTCGATGGTGTCCACGGTGTCGTTGAGTCTGTCTCTTTTGGCACATTGAATTAGTCCCTTGCAGACAAGTGAGGTATATGGTTATAGCCCTAGTGCAGAAGTAATGGCCAGCTCGCTTCAAAAATGCCAATAGTGGTAGTAGTGATTAGTAGCGGGTATTGCTACCCGGTGGCCTTGAATTAGCTTTTGCGACATGGCCCGACAGCGGCAGGAGCTCTGTTCGTCTGCTCCTCCAGGGGCCGTAAGGTATGCTTTCCCCGAGGGTTGGGGGACGAAAGTCCCTTTAAATTTTTTGTTTTGAACGATACTGCTTCTTCATTTTCAGTGCATGTTTACTTTAACCTACACACATACATTAAATGTAGGCCCTTTATCAGGACAATCCCAGTTGGGAAGACAGAGAAAATTTAAAGGGATTTTCGTCCCCCAACCCTTCGGGGAAGCATACCTTACGGCCCCAGGGCTTAGATCCGGGGGCAGTCACTATTTCTCGCCACGTGGCAGTTTCGAAATGGGCCATCGGCGTGACTAGAAGCTCGATGGAGTGGACGAACCGAGCTGCGCGCCGCCGCGTGTTCCCCCCCGCCCCCTCAGTCACCCCTGCTCTGTACAGTAAGGCTCTTGAACCAACCATTCGAGCCCATCGTCGCGCTGTCTGCTTTTGCTTATATGTTGCGCTCTCTCTCGCGTCGAATCTGTTTTCTCACTTTGGCGCCCACCCCCTTTCAGTCCGTCTGCCTCGTCCATCAAATAGAGATTGGAGACACTTCAATAAACTTTTTAATAGTTTTTCTCTTTTTTCTTTAACCGGCGAATCAGTAGTATACCAGCGACCGAACTGCAAGCTTTGTTTTCCTGCTGCCTGCAATCTGTGAACATGTGCCTTTAAGTTTAGTACGTGTTTCACCTGTCGCAGTAGTTGCTATAGCAAGATAACACTCACCGAGAACGGCAACGGGATTGAAACCACACACCTACCGAGAGGGGTCATCGCTCTGAAAACCTTCACTATTAGTTGCAGGTAGTTCTGATACGCCAGTGACTCTTGTTTGGTTCACTTCTTATGAATAAAGCACCGCTCAAGTCTTAACTGCATAAGGCAATGTGGTGAGCTTCACCAACAAAGGGCATCGCCCGACCGCATGCATTCCAGAGTCGAAACGCTCGGCCACTCGCAGAACGGCACCTGCGAACGTTCCCACGCCAAGTTCCACGCAACAAACTGCGAGTTCACAGCAGAGATTTTTTCCGAGACTATCGGCCACGGACTTACTTTAACCTTCTCGGGGATTGACAGTAGGCGCAAATGTAGCGTGCTGCTTTTCCAGCAAGTGAAGTTAATTACCGCATAGTTCTCACTATTGCACCTGTTCCAAACGTAGCTCTCGATTGATTGAGCGCATTCAAGCTAGTCCTCATAAGAGGTGTCACCTTCGCCAAGACTTTAGCAAGCTCCTGCTCGCCTTAGGTCACCCCCCCCCCCCACCCTCCAGGCCTGCTCCTATTCCTATCTTCCTTCGATCTTGAACGTGAGACGCCATGAATATTGTAGCTCCTTTCCAGGGAATTCTTTCTGGTGGGAGGCTCGGCGACCGATATCCTCTGGCGATTTCGAGCACGTATGGCCAACTGGCAGGGCTATCTCGACCACCCGTTTCTTCCTACAGCATGCCTCAGGGCTCATCGCCTTCCTTGGCCCTGTCATCTCCTTCCGTCTGAACGACTGACAAAGCCGCTAACCGCAGTATACGTCGGGACATGCCCACTCGGGCCTAGGGTTTTAAGGAGTGGCGATACCTTGGGGGGCCCTGGGCGCCTTTCCTACTCGCCTAGGTTCTCTCCCGGTCTCTATATTTGGACAGAAGATATGTTCACGTGGTTTTTTGGCCGCTCACACCTGTCGCCCCCCCTATCCTTCGCACATAGACGCGCCGCCTGAGAACTATAGCCACCACCCTGACTTTTACCTCGGATACATTTTCGCAGAGCTGAGCGGTGTAGTCGCGACTGGTGGCACCTAGCTATAATACACACACTAATGAAATCAGCAATTTTTGTGAAATTCCAGAAATTTCCAAATTCTTGTCGATTACTCGGAAGCTGATCTCGATTTCCCTTACGCTCCTAGCAAATGCGCAGCATCCCCACTAGTCACGCTCTTTCCTTGAGAAAAGTGTAGCTGCAAGCGACCCTCACATTGGGACATCTTCGACGCAACCCCTGCTCTCGGACGTTCCTCCGCCTTAATCCTGCGTTCTTTTTGGCAGAACAAAGAAAAACGGCTTCACATAAACTCTTTAGCAGTGCTATGACGTGTGCTGCTCTGTTCATTTCTTTCATAAATATTTACGCATTCAAACGGTTGTTTTAAGAATTTTAGCCTAGTGGCTTTTCGAGAGAACCGTCATATTGTTTGACATTGCGCTCAAAAGCAGGCTCTTGCTGTAGTTCTGTTGAAGCTCTCACCACAGCAATGGCTTAGGCGCCCTAAAATTAGCCCATGTTCCTGCTCACAGCCTACTAGTTGATGTTTCTGCACAGTCTCAGGGCCAGAGCCTTCCACAGGTTGGAGAGGCCTCGCCGCTCATACCAAGCTAGTCTTCCCTCCCATGGTAGGTCAGCTTCCTTCGTAGAGGATGGCCCCACAATGAGAACATCGCAACGCCGGTGGTCTTCCCACCGAATCGTTAACCATGGCAAAATGGCAGTGGAAAGGATCCCTCGTCAGCTTTGCACCTTTGGTGGGCAGGACACTCGAGACAAGGCCATTGACAAAGCCGCATGCTAGTTGACAAATAAGGACTTAAGCCAAGAATAAGTGAAGAAGCGAGAGCAGAAAGCTGCTCAGCGAACCTCCCCGAACCGCCTTGCCCTCTCTACTTTTAGGTCTCAAGAATGTGAGTTGCTCACTTAATTGAATACGGTTCCTGCCACCTCGTCCCCTAACGACATGAACGCTGGAGAATGACTTTCCTCTCTGCCTCTCCCCCCCCGCCTCTCTCAACCCTCTGTTGGCCTCGTGCTATTGACTGACTGGTGGCTGTGTTTCGAAAAGTATTTGAAAGTAGCACTCTTCACAGAAATTTTGTAATTGTGAAAAATTTCTATATCCACATTCCTCGAAACCTCGGCATTTTTCCTTTGAAGTATAGTTTGAAACTCAGAAATGTTTCAGGGCCTTTCGAACCACGAGTTTTTTGGAACTTTAGGCCAAAAATTCCCACCACGAAAACCTTTTTGATACGGGAGCATTTCCAACTTCCGGAAGAAATATAATTACCATCTATTTCGGAAAGCGAGAAGGGTCTCGAGTGCAGACCACACACCACAAGTGACGACGGCCAAGAAAAAGTGGCTTTTCTTTTCTTTTTTGACCGTCGTCACTTGTGGTGTGTGGTCTGCACTCGACGCTCTTCTCGTTTTCCGAAATAGAGAGCACCACTTCTTGCTACGTCACAAAATACGATATCCTCATCCGACTCGGACAACGGGTGATGGGTCTTGCTTGCGAATAGAGGCCTTGGGGGTCTTTCTATCGAATTCCTCTACGAATTCTGACATAAGTCAAATAAGAGGCGCACCGAGATCTGATTAATCGATGCAGTGCACTTATCATGACTGCCTCTAGCTGATCAAGAGATTTGCTCCAATTATTGCAGTCAACTTGTTTCCATTCCCTCGTTCTAAAACAGCCGCAACAATTTCAGAGCCGCCCTTCCCAACTATTGAACTTGGCATTCTCCTTATTATCCTGAGGCTTTTTTCATCAGCAAACTCTCATGAATTGGTAATCAGAGCTTTGATGCATACCGAAAACTTCAGTCCTTCATCTAACTGATGTCTAAAATCTTCGTAAAAACGAGACAAACAACTTTAAAGGCATATCGTTCAAAAAATTGGCCACTGACGTCATTATCCGATCGCTCTGCTATGCGTCTCCGCTAAAAAGGCTAGAGTCCGACGACGAGGGACCGACCACCCGGAGGCGGGCGCAGGCACGAACACGTTCAGGAGAGGGGGCGTCAAACGATTCATTGTGCAGCTAGGTGTGCACGACCCGCCGCGAAAGTGCCACTCATCGGCCTTCGGAGGCCGCACTTTTCTTCTATAACAGGTGAAGTTTCCTTTCTTCAACATCCACTTTTCGTGCCACCTGCCTTTAACGCGTGAAATTACACGATGGACTACCTTTCATTAGGATAATTGATTGTGCCACCTCGTTGCAGGCACAAATCTCGCCTTATCTCTGCTAAACTCTGCAACTTGTTTGAACTTACTGTAAAGCTCAAAGCATAGCGCTTGGCGCCATCGCAGTACAGGGGGGG
>MU891371.1:0-11056 GCA_036418205.1 Ostertagia ostertagi
AATTAGAACCCGAGAAGCACACACGCCCCCCTCCAAGGGGGCATGTTGGCCGTGAGAAACTCCGCCCACAGTGGACGGAGTTTCTCATAGCCAATATAGCCTCTTACTTGCATCAAAAGGAGCAAATTTGGTGGGATAAAGGATAAAGCATTTGCCGTTGATCAATCCCTTTTTGGGATGCGGCACGCATTCTACTTCCATTTGTACATTCGTAGTGGCGTTTGAATGCGATGTGGCCTATACAATGACTTGCGGGGGCCAGCCGATGTACAAGTCAGTGTTTTTTATCCTCCCAGACAAGTCTGGTACCAATTAACCGACCCCGGAGGGATGGAAGGCTTGGTTGGCCCGGCACGACCCAGGATTTGATCCCCGGACCGCTCGCGTGGTAAGCGCGCCACTTGCCACTACACCACTTCCGCCCTTTTGCGCTATTACTCCAAACAATGGCGGGATGTGCCTTTAAGTCTTTGCAACGGATCTCGGCCCTATTGTGGGATATACTGTCGGTAAGGCATAATGAGTGAAAAATCGCGCGCGTCCATCATCATCAAATGGGTATGTGCCCAAACCAGCTAGTAAAGGTTATTCAAAACCTTTCTGATATGCGCCACGCACACTATTTTCAATCAGAATCAGTACCATTTGATAAAATTTGTCTCAATTGCATTCGTGAACTAGACGATGTGCAAGTCAATGAGCGCAATGTGGCTTGAGGGGAGGGGGAGTCGCCGCGCGCGGCTTAGCGAAGTAGTGTAAACTCGAACATTCCAGCTTCTCACGCATGTCAAGTGACTGCCCTCACCCCCACCCCCTGAATTGGCTACATTCCCCCTGGCTCACGAATTTCCTGTTGCCGCACGCGCCGCGCGCGGCGACTGCCCCCCCCCCGAGCCACATTGCGCCAGTCAATGTTTTCATCCTTTCAAAGCAAGTTTGGTACCAATCAACGAACTCGAAAAGATGGAAGGCTTGATTGTCTTCGGCAAAACTCGATCCGGGATTGACTCCTAGACCAATTATGTGGGAGGTTATTACGGACTCTAGACCAATTATGTGGGAGCGTCATTTCCACACTGTACCACCTTCGTCTAACGGTTGCGCTCTCAAGCTAGTGGGTGAACCCACCGTGCAAACTCACTTTAGTGAATTTCTCTATCCAAAATCCTGTTTTTATCAAAGGGCGTAGGTAACTGTTGCGAATTTCATTCAGCAATGACCTCAGTCTGAAAAATACGCTGCCAGTTTGTGGTGATTAGCCACAATTCGTTTTTCAAAAGATAGCGAAACCATTTGAGAGGAGAAATTGATGGCATGGCTTGGCAGAAAAAACATTTAGGTTCCATCGTATGTTGGCTGTGAACAAGTAGGTACTCGATCATCTGAAGGCAGGGCTTACTTTGAATGTTATTTTGCTGAATTGATCGTGGAACTGAGACCCTCTCTATGTACGTCAGATGACTGATATTGTGGTCTTGCTACCACAAACACTTTCAAATTTTTGATTAGGTTTGCAAAAAATTAAGTACTACTGCGAGCAACCCCCCCCCTGAAGGAACGAAAAGTTGAGTTGTTGAGAGAAAAGCGTTTTACTTTGATTTGCTGAGAGGCGAGGTTTCACTAGAGTGAACTATTCGGCTTGAGATGAACCCAACCCGACTGAAAGCGAGACGATGAGAAGAGTGCCGAGAAGATCAGTTTGTTAACGGTGAAAGTAAATTTTTGTGTTCAACTTTTCTGCTAATACAAATATGTAGTCGAGCTATGAATGTAGGATTTTTTCGTAACATATATATCTATTTATTCATTTTATTTATTCGTTATACATATGTAAATATACAGGTGAGGAGCAAAAAAAAGATATTTTGCCCATGTCGCACTTTGGCCCTTTTTTCTTCGCAAAGATTGCCGTCGTTGACGGAATTTCCTCAGCAGAATATTCCTAAAGTGACCCTGCTATCAGTAAACGCGCCATCTTCAGAATGACGCCATCTGCCATTACCGTCGAGCTCAAGGGAGACCTTCAGCAATTGACTCCAAGCCTAGAAGTGCGCTTAATCTCTTGTATACTGATAAAGGAATGATAGTCTGGCTTGAAGTGACGGTATGCTTCCTAGGAGACAAGTAATTCTGAATTATGCAAGCCCCTCACAAAGCAGATTCCGCAAGATAACGTCGTGATGGATCCACGACCGTCGGATTCTGTTCAAGGTTGCCCACGTTCTGCTGCGGATTTTGGTTATGATCTTCTCCGGTCACTATAATGCTTTTTTTATGAAGACGAATTTACTCTTAATGTTCAGCTTGAGACAAGTCGTTTGAACTTGGCAAAGATCTCGTTAAAGTTGGCTATAAAAATGTCCTCTTTATTGGTTTGGTTTGTAATACGAGGATCCTTCATCAAAACCGAGCACCTAATCACGGAACAATAAGTCAAAAATAAGCCGGTTTAATGTCAGTGGGTTGATATAACGGCAGTGCAACTCCTCGAGTGATGTACTTGGATATGCTAAGAGGGAAGGGGCTAGCTACCTGGAAGGAGAGTAACAAGCTGACCGCAAGAGTGATACGGCCCTTGCTATACAACTTCGGTCATGGATCCTCCCACAAATGCAGTTCGGGACGTTCACCTGAGGCTGAGCTATGAAGTGTTTACTACAAAGTGCAATCGGCCTCCCATACGGCCCCCTACTCCTCACCATCGTCCCTGTTCCTATAGAATTTAATTCTGAAACCAGGTGACACACTCCAACTTGTTCTAAAATTTCCTCGGAAACTACCGTCCAGGGGGAGGGGGAGGACACATATAACTATTGAAACCTGACCTCCTTTCTTATTAACATCCCTTTCCTTCAAGCATGTTGGCAAAAATGCTGTTTTTCGCGTGTCTGCCGCAGACCACGCAGACCACTGTTCCTTCAAAATGTTCGAAAAAATGCGCCACAATGCTCTGACCACTACATCAGAAAGAGTGTGTGGAACGTTATAAGGTTACCGGCAAACACTGAACTAACTCGGCTTATCTTCTTTATACAGTCACTTGAAGATTTTTTATTTTATTTTTAAGACCTCTATCATCAGGGTGGAAGTAATGTTGTGGCGATTGGCGCTGTTTTCCACGCGCACGGTCCCTCGATCTAATTCTAAATCGTTGCGTCCCAAGTCAACAATGCCTTCCGTCACTACATAGTCGTAATGGTAGCACAACGTATGTCTGGAGAGTGGAACGCTGAACTAGCATATGGTGGCCTCTGATAGGGTGATTACGGAGGCAAATTGCGTTCAAATCGCCATTGCGATCTCTAATGGACGTGGAATGCGTGGTGCAATCCAGTATCCTTGACTGGCCAACGCTGAATGCTTTATGCGCTACTCTCCCCCTATTTTGGAACATTTCTCCTGCTGATCTTATGTTCATATTCCTGTCAGCTCAAATGGAGTGCGCCGCCACTACTCGCCATCAGAGCCTTCCATTTAATGGGCCATAACTCTTAGAATCCTCTGTACCTTGTAATCATTCCACTCAAATGCATTACCTGAACTCATACTCTTTCACTTCCTTCATGGCTTTCAGTCTTCATAAACGCTGTTGTCGCTTGCGGTCGTTCCTTATTTGACGTTGTTTATCAATGCTCACCGCCATTAGATATCGATAATCTTCTAGCAAATGTAACTTTTACCTGAAAGTACACCGGTATTATTTGCACTATTATGCATGGGCGGAGGGCGGAAGTGGTGTAGTGACAAGTGGCGCGCTTACCACGCGAGCGGTCCGGGGATCAAATCCTGGGTCGTGAGTCGCCCGGGCCAACCAAGCCTTCCATCCCTTCCGGGGTCGGTTAATTGGTACCAGACTTGTCTGGGAGGATAAAAAACACTGACTTGAACATCGGCTGGCCCCCGCAAGTCATTGTATAGGCCACATCGCATTCAAATGCCACTACGAATGTACAAATGGAAGTAGAATGCGTGCCGCATCCCAAAAAGGGATTGATCAACGGCAAATGCTTTTATCCTTTTATCCTTATTAATACGTGAATTCTAGAAGGGACAGATATTGCACAACCATTTCGGATGTTTGATTGCTCTTTCAAGCATGAGAAATCGGTCACAATGATGATGCACAATAATGACGAAACACCAAAGACCATGGCTGAAGTGCAGAGACTTTTGCAGTCGTTGCTCACCGAGCTGTACAATTTACAGAGAATAGGTCACATTAATAGCGGAACTGTCACAGATATGATTGTGCGGTCATCCACAATTTGGGCAACGTTGGGAGTTATTTTCAGAGATGGTCGAAGGCAAGACTCATGTGAGTTTCGTGCAAATACTCAACCCGGTATTCAAGGGCACTTAAAGCAACAGTCCAGGAACGAATTTGCGGGCCAAAAGCACCTATATGGAAGTTGTAGGTGAAAAGTGGTCGAACGTAAAGAGAAAAAGTGAAGAAAACGCCCAACTGGGGCTTAGACAGGGACATGCCCTGCCGTTTAGGGAGACGTGTGTTGGACGAGTTGTCCGAACCTGCCCGTAGTACATGCGCTTTAATTGCAACTGCTGGCAAATAGCTGCATGCTTGCAAATACATAACTACTTGCCAGCAATCGAAATTGAAGCGCTTCAATTGCGTTCTTATGGAATCGACCTCATACAGCGCGGCGGTCCCGCAACGACCGCTAGTCAAGCGCGGACTCTGCACAGCGTATGTTGGGCGATCCGCCTCTTTATGGGTGATCCGCCCCCTCCAAGAGGACTTCGACCCCTTCCAGCGCATTTTAGAGGTAGGTTTTGAACTTAAAGACATTTCCTATAAACTTTAGTTGGGCTGGGGCATGTTTTGACCGCCTAATGACCAAGTAGTTGAAACCCTGCCTGGACTGTTGCTTTAAAGGAGGATTTCACGGGTACCCCCCAGGAGGCCCGTCGCGCGGCAAGAATGCCGAGTCAGCGGACGAGTCGCGCGCGTATTAGGGAAATCGCGTCAAGTTAAATAGAATGTCCCATTGCACGTCCTTCATCGCACATCACGCGCCGCGACTCGTCCGCCGACTCGGCCTTCTTGCCGCGCGATGGGCCTCCTGGGGGGTACCCGGAATTCACGATTAGAATGAAGGTCGAAGAAAGGGAAACTGACCTAGTTGAGGGACCCACGGACCTCCTGAGGGTGCGAACTGACGCGCAATTCGCATGGAAAAATTTGACCTCGGCGACCTATCATGCCTCAAAGCTGGCGGGTCCGGCGATCTCCGCCCACCGATCATCTGATCACTCGCCGTAGTTCAATACGTGGCGAGATTAGAGTAGTTGAAGAGGGCACAGCGATGAGAATCGGGCAAGGAAGGGGTCCCATTTCTCGGGTTCTGGGCCGTTTCTCATGGTTCTTCCTTCTTTCGTGTACCACTCACCATCCCTAGGTTAATTTGAAATGGGTTGCTTTTTCATCGTGAATTCGTCCTTTAAAGTAACAACTCCGAATCGAATTGATGGAGTAATAACGGTCGATAATGAAAGAGTAGAACTGACGAACTGACTGAAAAACAAAAAAGGATCAAAGCAAACCGGCGCAGAAGCCACACAAATGTTCTCTATCTTCCTTCCTGAAATTATGAAATTAGGAAGAGGAGTGCCGGACAAAACCGGACAAAATTTTTGAACTTGCTTGCATCCTGGCCCCACAAACCCGTGCGTATTTGACTTAGCCGCTACGCTGTGATCCAGGCTGCATATCATGGACTTTGTACAAGGTATTCCATAAGTTCACATTAGTCGCACTCATCACTTTGTAAGCTCTAGCGCCATTGTCGCGCACTTTCGACAACGGCACATCTGTGACACTCGTGGGCTAGGCTATCCCATTCACAGAACGGATTCCGGTGTTCATTTATTTATTATTTATTTAATCTTATATACTCATGTAAGTGCCACTGTTTTTGAGAACCAGACGAAAGGCAGAAGCAAGGAACGTTGTATGGAAAGTAAAAGTAAAACTAAAAGAAAATGGCCAAGCTGAAGAGGACCGTCACCAGCACCTCCCACACCGAAAAGCTTCGGATAGTCTGGAGCTTATCAGAAACATATATAAATAGATTTGCTCATAAGGGAGCTGTAGTACTTGCCATCACCTGACCATTCAGCCGTGCTATCCCTTTGTCTACCCGGGAACGTAGTTCTATGAACTCGAAGGGCAATGTGTTTGAGCTTTCAAAGCATGTTCGTCGTGGCTTTCAAGCTGAAAGGGCTCAAATCAAAAGGCGCCTCAAAAGCGTCGAAGTTGACTTGCTCCTACGCCATAAATTGTTATTGCCTCCCAGAAACCCTTCATTGTTCGGCGTTTTATCGCATTTTCGAACTTCATTATTGACACAAAACTTCTGGAGTAAGCCAGCTGTGGCCAGTCGTTATTCGCTTCAATGGCGCCCTCATATCGTGTGAGTTGAAAAGTTCTTTTGATGACTTTATTCACTGCTTTGGCCTTTAAAGCCATTCCACGGACCTCCTCAACAAAGTCAGGTCCACCCTAAGATATGCCTGAAGAAGCCGATTTCACTCAAACATTTTTTTCGTTTATTTATTTATTATATTTATGTATCGTTTGTTTATATTTATTTACATATTTCAACGTTTTGTGGTCAAGCGCAAGAGACACGAAGTTTTACACCCCATACCAAGCCGTCGATGGGTTTATTAGAAATTATCAGATTATTCGTATGTTAGGATAAGAACCTCCTTTAATCTCATCTATCATACGTAATCTCTTCTGTATCAGTCAGGAGAGTTGCCACTTTTTCTAAATGAAAATAGAGAATAGCTTCTGGTGAAGCAATGGGACATTTAAGTTGGCCACACACGATAAATTTTATAATTTTTTTCTGAGGGTTTGGCGGTGTATACTTTTCAGTTCGCGAAGCTGGCACCCATCACAAAGCTATCACTTTTTCTTCACAATCTGGACATCCTATACCGGCGTGCTCGAAAGCCGCACAAAAGAATTGTTCTTCGAATTGGGTTGACGCCTATATTACCTTCTTGAACAAATTTGCAAGAACTGATACTTCAATGTTGCGAGGAAGCGAATTCCTCCGAAGTATGCTCTTTAGAGCGAGTTACTGCACCAATTACTCATTTGAAGTGAAGTCATCCGAATCTTAATAGTTGTGAGAATGGGTTAACATATTTGCGCTCGAAATTTTTTTTATTAAATATCGATTCTCAAAGGACCCCGGGTCGCTATCCGGCACATAACTCTCACCAAATAATCAATATCGACTCAACTGATTGAATGAAGGGTGCGAAATAATCTTTAAAATTCTTGAGCTACAGAGATTTGGTACAGAAATGGAAACACGGTTGACGACACGCCCTTGTGCGCGCACCTACCCACCTTATTTTACAAATTTGCATCAACAGTTACTACATTACCAATAATTTCATTAGTGGTAACGAGAGAACTATTTTTCGTATCCAACAGTAGGAAGGGCCAGTCTTGAAGCATGAAAATGGAGGCACAATTTAGGAAAAACAAGTCTCTTCCGTGTGAGAGTGCGGGACGGTACGGGATACGTATTGGTCCGCGCTGCTCGTCAAATGTTAATTTGGCTGACGTTTCTCGTTCACTTCAGCGGGCTTCGTAAACTAAAGTCGCAGCATATTCGTGGACATAAATTCATTCGAAATATACTTTCAAAATTACACTGAACATCTCTAAGGCTAGATTATTAAGGTGCAGGTGCATAGACGAAGAGAACGGGTGGCGTCGTTGTGCGGAGGATCTCTAAAATTCGTTGGTATAAGCCTTCAAATGCTGCTCTGGCAGCCCATCATTACGAAATTACTCCCTCATCTGTCGCGTCACTCGCTAGCCGCTTTGCTTACTCACCTCCTTCTGTAGCACTCTCTTCGACGCCAATTTATCTCTTGCGCCAGCATGTCTTCCTTCACGCCACAAAAATAGGCTGGTTATTATCAAAATGCAATAGCGGCATATATTTTGGTGTTTCTACATTCGTTCGCATTTTTCTCAACTGGTAGCCACCTCACACACTTTTTCATTGGAGCTTAGCTCCCACCCCATTGACCGTGAGCTGTGCCTTTAATTCCTAACTGTTTGGAAAAATGATTCAATATTTCACTGCTAATTTTTATTTTAATGCAGCAGTCTCAACGAAACAATCGATATCTAAGTTGCTGCTGTCTGTTGAACTTCTACCGAAATTTATTACTGTTTATAGGAAACACAACTTCGTCCTGGCGAGCGGCAGAACGTTCGCGCCGATATGGATGCGTACTGGGTGCCGAACGAGAAGCGTAATCTGCAGGTAAGCATCACTTTACCAGGTCCACTGGAGTGCGGAGCTGGAGAGGAATTACAAGAATGTTTCGGGCAGGATATGACCACTTCGTATTGAGAGGCGGAATTCGTACATAATTTGCGCAATACAGACGAGGTAGAGGTCATACACGCCTCATTCTCAAGTTTCTATCTGCGATCATATTTGTTGAATCGGTCATCAGGTTCCCCACTCGAACACTTGAAACATTCAAAACATTATGTGTGGAGCTTCTTGACCTGCTTCTCATTCTTGCCTGTTCTTGCTCACCCTACAGTGACACCTGTCAGTGGCCACGCTTCTAAATTTACATGAATATTAGACCTTTCATTTTAAATATCCTGGAAGGTCGAAAGAATGACGGTCTTGAGGGAATTGTCTGATGTCCAGACACTTAGTTCGTCCACAATAGCAGGAAGGGTCTTGAGATGACAGGCTCGCGGTGTTGTACAGCACTGACCCCATCTTTGGATTGTCCCTCTTTTATACTGACGATGTTGGCATCGACCCTTTGAGAATGTAAGCATACCCATAGCTAAACCGTTAAGGAACGCAATAATCTTAGACTAGCTGAAAAGTCTGGCACTAGATAGCGGGAACTTCTGTATACCTGATGAGTGTTCCTATGCGCGAAGGAGAAGGCTTAACCTTGCTATAGGGTTTGCGACACATCAAGCCTAAAGATCAGAGATGTGTCTCGCCCACCCGCTCGACGCCAACGCTCGGGCATTTTGCGAAAGGACGAGAGCTCTGGTTCAGAGAAGCCATCAAGTGCCTTTTTGAGCCGTCTATCAGCTTGGTTTGTTCCGTTTGGTACACTCCTGAGGTGGCCAAAGGGCCACCAATTACACTTTTTAGGCAAGACTTCTGAAGAATGGCTTGTTACTATCCTGGATTACGTCGCGAACCAAGGGCATTCGTCAACCGCCAGTACAACATCACGTGGAAATACGGCCCACTTAGACTTAAAGAGGTGTGACCGGTCTCAGACTGCTACCTTCAGGTTTCCTACATTACGGCCCGGACCCTATCAAACCCGAGTAGCGTCTCTTCGGCTACCTTCAGCCTTCTCCCCGGCAACAGAATTCAGGACCAAGAACAGGTTAGGGAGGCATCCGACGACTTCTAACCGTCCAGCTCTCATCTTTCGTGAAGAAGCAGATCGACGAGCTGCTCCAGCGTTGGCGTCGAGTGATAGCCGGAGACACTGCATACCACTGGTCGCTAGGTCTGATCATCATTTACAAAAATCGTTTTCCTGGTACAATTTCGTTTTTGACCAACAATCAATGGTAACTCCAACAAAAACGTCGCCGTAGGTATGCATTTTGAACTTAATATTTGAATTTTGCCTCAAGGCAAAGGCCTCCCTTCCCCTTCAAGATTAGCTAGTTGCTAGCAGGGTGAATGTGAGCATGAAACATTCTCGCTCCTCGCTCAGTGGTTGTCGTCGCAGTCCCGCTACGATTCTGAATGAAGAAGAAAGCGCGGCGCATTCCAAAATTGATTGATAAACTGAAGGAGACTTCCTGCTTCATGTTCATAGTAGCGGAATGCGTTGAAAGGCAATGGCGAGTGTTCTTTTGAAAGTGCTTGGAGCACTTTTTCTTCTTGGTCCACCCATGTCCCCATTCGGGGGCAGTGTTTATTCACAAGGGATCACAATTGCTTTTCACAAGTCTAGAGTTGCTCTTTCATGAGCACACAGCGTAAGTACGTCCTTCAGTACCTCCACCTAGATAGTCCACCTCAAATCGACTATGTGAAAGCAGGGCGACGGAGCCGTCGTTCCACCGAAACCCTGAAGGGTAGTGACATGAGCGCATACTGAAGCGTGCTTTCCAGGAGTTGACTTCTTTGACCTATTTTTATATTCAGGCAGCAACTTCGGGGGAATTCGAGCGGAAGCTTGTTCAACCAACCCGGAGACTTTGACCGGAAAGTAAAAACATTTAAAATGTACTATTCGCGATTTAAAAGCCGACACAGCCTGCTCTACTTGCTGACTTTACTATTGGAAGTGCTCTACACTTTCATGTTTTGGAGCTGATCCATCCTTTCAGGCAATTTTCCATCTAACCAGTAGAACACTCACTTTTTAATTGCGATGATGCTCATTTTGAAGGCGCATTCTGCAATAACCTGTATTATAGTGACTTCTCTTGTGAATACGGTAAATGGGTTCGCAATCGCAGTGCTGCTGAAGCAACTTGAAAGCGCGTGGCAATGGTCCTCAGGCTAACGCATGACTCTATTTGGGCTGGACGCATCGATGCTCATCCACCGTTACAAATGCGTTCCACTCATCCCCGATACTCCGTTTTCGGCATTATTTACCCTTTACGCTCCACTTCTCAAAAACTGAGCCCGATTTCAATCGAAATTGTCCACGACTGTTGATTGGGCTGGACACGTGTCTTCGGAGCAGGGTCAACCCTACGTTGTTACGAGTAACAACGGGGGGTCGTACCTGGTTGAGTTTGTAGGAGGGGGGTCGTACCCACTTTAGTCGCTCGAAATCACGTGTGGGGGGGGGGGGGGGGGTCGTACCCACTTTAGTCGCTTTCGAAATCACGTGTGGGATTGAGGTGAAACTAAGATTTCGTGGGTAGTAGGCTGGGCTAGTGGAGGGCGCGCAGGATAAAAATTTGCCGTATATGGTGGTCGAGGGTCGAAAAGAGGGGGTCGTACCAAGTCCACCTTGGGGAGGGGGTCGTAAAAATTTT
>MU891373.1:0-12198 GCA_036418205.1 Ostertagia ostertagi
GTAACGGTTCTGAGCAGAAGTAGAATGCATGGCGCATCTTGAAATAATCAATGAACGCTAAACACCTTATCCTTTTTTACCTATTTGACTTTTATGAAAGCTCAGGTGAAAACGAAATGGTTTCGTGGCATCACCTTGCATAAACGCGACCAGCATTTGATTCTATTTCTATGTCAGTCCAACTGCGCAACTTTGCAGGCTCAGCTAACCAGAACTCAGCCCAGTCATATGTGAACTTGATCATCGCCAGTTATCGCTTGTCTTAGCACTGTGACAAAGTATGTATCCATCTAACATCACACTTTATCCACGTTGGCATTAGTGACTGAAGTGCAAATGCATGGCGCATTCCAAAATTTCTGAATCTTCTTAATAAGCTTCTTTCGTTGAAACACCAAACTGTGCGATGGTGGGTGTAGCATGAATATGGTCATGCTCTACTTATGAAAGCTGCACAGCGTTCAATTCCAGAACTGTTCACAGCATATGATAATGAGAACTCCTCTAGTGAAAATTCTAATAACAAATCGTACCGATCTTCAACTTTACCTGAACATCATCCTTTTCATGTGAGGAGGGGAGGAGGAGAGGATGGGGGAGGGAGTACATTAGCTTTCGTATCTGGACGAAACAGTAAGCGAGATGGAACCATACTGGCGGAATACTTCAAAGCGACTCCCAGAAGCCTAAAAATCTCTAGGCTAGAAAACTATATTCTGTTATGCCGTTCATTGCCAGAGTAACTACACTTCATGTTTCGAACGATTCATTTAGTTCAAAGCAGAAGGCAAATCTTTCGCGAGTTGTTCCAATGTTCTTTCTTGTATCCTGTCAAATCAGTCCGGATTTTCAGGTTATTCAGGGATGAAATGAAAACCGTTGGCGCATCCTCTTGAACCGCTATTCATCCAGCGATTTCACAACGAACATCGATAGGGCGGCTCGGATGCTCAAGCTTAGGGACATTGAACAAACAAAAATGACCAATGACCCTCATGTTTACACGTTTTTTGCAGTATATTTGTTCAACAAAAAGTCAATCAAAAGACGTAGGCCGCATGAATACGTCATGCAGTGTCGAATAGCTAAGAAGTTGAAATAATTACAGTAATTTTCTGGCATTAATGGAGACGAACATTGTGATCAATATCACAGCCATCCTTAGTCTTGAATGATTGCTCGCAGGCTCTGCTCGTTCCTTCCTCGACAGCTATAATTCCTTCTAATTTAATTTGAGATTCTGAGATATTAGAGCGCCTAGATTCTCGAGATTAAACTTCTAATATAACAGTTATGAGGTAAAATTATTTCCAAGCCTTCTTCTTCGACAGCTTCTTTTTAGCTGCCAATAATTAAATGATTTTTAAATAACAATTCTCTTTATAAACCCTTAAACCCATAACTGTCACCCACTGAGAGGCTTCAGAACAAATGTGCTCGCATAGACTTTTTGAGGAAAAAGCCATGGAGTGGAGCATGTGTCAATTTCCGACGCTTGTTAAACCATCCAGGGATACGCCACACACTCGACTCCCGCTCATAATCGCAAACGACACTAAATCAACAATTATCCTACCATCAAATACCCACCAGTTGATGTTAAAGATAGCGATTCTGGCACTACAGTGCGTTTCAAAATCAATCAATTGGGTTTGGATGGGTGAAAGTCCTTCCAGAATTCGGTGAGTTCTCCGAAGTGTGGGGCGGCCTGATTCAGCCTGGCGTTGAAAACGCGGCTTATAGTTTTATCACGATATCCTAAAAAACTTCCTATATTGAGCCGCCGAATCCTTTTTTCGTGGAGCCTCGGCACCAACCCAGTCAAATGTTTTTCAAGCAAGTCAATTCCACAACTTCCATTTCGTTCCGAATCTCGCCTTGCTTGCTCAGCTCCTACTGTGAACAGGTTTCCAAAACATCATTTGCTTGACGCTTTCTTTTTGAGTGTTTTTGTAATTTCCAAGGATGCCGGGTGGGAAGTGGCTCGGCCGTTCAGTGAACATGTTCTGTTTGCTTTTTCATTCTCGCTCTACACACATATTCCCAACAGCAAATCGAACGAGCCTCCCCTTGTGTGACCGCTGAGAGCATTAAAACCACACCGATCAACAATGATATTCCCACGAACAGCACGATCGTCGATCTCGAGTTTTCGGTAAAAATGGACGCATTCGGCTTTTCTCATCAGCGGAAAAAATGAGGGAAGATTCAAATTGAGACCGATTTTTAGCGCCTTCAGTGATCTTGGCGCGGATCGACATAAGAAAACTTACTGAGGAAATATTCAATTGAGACGAACGATTTTTAGCGCCTTCAGTGATCTTGGCGCGGATCGACATAAGAAAACTTACCTCCGTTTCAGCATTTGTTTTATAAAAGTAACCGGAACAAAATTTAAATTTAGAGCAAAAAAAGGAGTTTGGCATCACATCTCAACTGATTATAGTCACTTCCAATGCTCAAGTGCTACCCTGAGTTTTCAGATGCGAATTATAGCCAAGGTCGAAAAAGGGAACAAAACAAAGTTAGCACTTATAATTAGTCACTCTCTAGTTACTTCCACTAGATTATCGAGCGGTCGACGCAAAACTTCTTGCCTCCTAATAGGAACGAACCCCCATCTCTCGCTTCTCAGCAATCTGATGTTTAAAGTATGTAGTAAAAGTGGCAAGGATGCAGATCTGCTTGTGATTCTGGGAGTGAGTTCTACCTATAACCCAGCATTCGTCAAAAAATTTCCGCAACTCGAGATACGGACCTAAAACAGCAATTGACAAACAAACAAATCAGAAACTAATTGTTAGCGTAAATAAGCACCTCTAGGATGCGCCACGTATACTAGCCCCTTGCAGAAACGGGAAAATATCCGAAAACGTTGCTCTTGCTGAGCATCAAAATCTTGCCTTGAATGATCCTAATCCTTTCTGTTATGCATACATGTGATACATTGTGTTGACACACATGTGCACCACTGTGGTGTCATAGGGTCGAAGTAAAGTGCTCTAGCACCATTTGAATGTTGCCGGAACCTCGGTAATGCTTAATTGGTTGAAATTCACTCAACGACCGCGGTGGCTTCACAAGCGATCCTTATATCATTATCTAGACAATGAACTTTACATTTCAGTTACAACAATGGCATACCTTACTGTCAGAAATAGGCGAGTTTCCTTCCAGCGGGCCTTCCAGAAAGCCTTATTTCTACTTCTCCCTTGGACTCTCTCCTCTTGCTAATGGTAGTTGTTTATTGGAAACAATCTTATTGATGCATCTTTAATATTAGATCTATCGGGACAGGATTCCAGTAGGAGCTACAGCTCTTTGGAAAAGCGCAGAAAGTCGGTCTCTACAATAAGGTTGGGTTGGTCCCCTTGATGTCAGGCTTTTCACAATTTTCATCTACAGAAAGAAGCCTGACTCCGACTGACCGACACCGAAAGGGTGAAGGACTTGACGGATTCACGAGGGGTTGGGAATCAGGTGCAGCACGGCGTCTCTCGTCTGCACTGGCTCGAGCTTTCATAATTTCTTACCCAATATTCCATCACTTCCCTTCCTGCAGCTCAGATTTTCATATGTTTGTAATTGAAGCAGACGGAAAAATACGAGGGGAAAAACGAACAAAGCTTTCGTTCTCTGGCGAATCATCTGCGATACGCCATGCGCATCCCACACATGTTGGGTTGTCACTTTGTTGGAACAACAATGATTCACAACGTAGCCCAAAATCCGATGAGTGATTCATCAAAGGTACAAAATTAACCGTGTCATAAAAAAGTAAATACACTTTGTTTTCCATAGCCAGATATTCCGCAATTGCAGAATTGAGCATCAGATATGATCATGCGCATCAAAAAGCACACTCATCAGGTCCCTACTGCACTACTGAGCTTGCCATTACCATCTAACAATTCGATATACTCAGCGATTTCTTTTTCAATTTCGATAACTGATAAAATAATTAAGTATAATTATCTCAAGAAATATTTTTGCACGCAAAAATTTGACTTCGTACAGACAAGAATATGCTTCGTGTAAACAGATTTTCAGAGTTTCTGAACTCATCAACGCGCTACTGAACTCTACAGAGTTGCAAAGTGCTGACCTTTACGGGGATAAAGGGTAGCCGGAGTCAATATTTACCTGTTTTGGCGATCACCCAACGGCCTAAGTTGTCAAGTGCTGTCATTATGTGTTTGCAACTGTGGCGTTGCTACGTCAAACGTTGATCGCCAGAGTGGTGAATGAGAGGAAAGTCAATGAGTTGAGCAATTCGAGAATCCCCCTATTTTCAGCCAACGCTGACGTCGTCTTCACACGGGAACGATGCGATCGCATCTCTACCCCCTCCCATTTCGGCACCTACAACCGCTCAGAGGAGAACCGTCGCGTTATCGACAATGTGGTCCAAACGGACGTGTCTGGATAGTTCCGTGTATGCCTGGGGCTCTTTTCGATCCCATGGCCAAGGTAAGCGCGCGCTTCCGATTGTATCCAATGGTTTCCAAATGAAACAGAATCCTTGGTATATTGTTACGTGTTTTCGAGTTCTTTGGGAGGTATTTGGGGTCAAGCCCAGTCAGAGTCAAACCGTCGCGTTTGCACTTTCTCAAAATTCTACGACCATCACCCTCCGTCTCCAAAAGACCTCCCACCAGCCCATCAGCTTTAGAGGGTTCTTCGATACGATCCCATTCCTGGAGCCGCAAAAGGACCAACTTTCTCCCCCCCCCCCTATCCATTCAGATAATGCCAACCGGACGAGGGCGCCGTGGATCCCAGCTAGGCTTGTATGCGGTGGGGCCAACAGTCCATGCCGCGTATACCCTGTAATTGCCAACAGTGTGGGGTGGGTGATAAGCAGTAAGCAAAACAGTGTTCAACCAGTTAACGGATGCGCGGGGATTAATTGGAAAACAACAGCAGACACCCCCCTCCTCTATTGAAGGACTCGATGTTTACATTCTACAGTAATTACAGTCTACAGCAATTTCCGCTTTCACAAGAGGAGGATGCTCCGAGGTAAGAGCGGAAGCAAAATAGTTCACGACCCCTGGAATTCCCTCCCTCTGCAAAATGATAATTCAATAGCTCAATTTTCAGCAGATTGAACTTCTAAAGTGATAATCTTCAGGTATGCAAGGAGATGGCAGCTCTATCGTCACCACCTTTTCAACAGAAATTGATAGATGTGAGTTCCTCTTATTCAAACCATTATTTTATATATCAGATTAAAGTTCCATGCTTAAAATGTAACTGAATTAGCGTAAGCTGTTAGGGAGTGCTTGATGTAAAGGGCTTCGTGGCGTAGCGATGTTGATCTAAAGAAGTCATCGGCTGTAATAGTGACTGGTACGGTGTAATGGCCTTGGTGAGAAAACAATTTTTGCCCAGTATTAAATACCACGTACTTTAGAGCCGATTCGGCTTTAGCATTACTGTCAAAAAGGCTTTGACTAGCTTTTAAGCGACATCCGCATTCGAGTCATGCCCAGGATCAAACTGGTTGCTGCTCTATCGCCACATGAATATGAAAATAATGAAAGCAAAAGGGACAGCACGTGAAAAAAAGAATAAAGAATCGAAAATGCTTCTTTTAAAGCAACAGTCCAGGCAGGGTTTCAACTACTTGGTCATTAGGCGGTCAAAACATGCCCCAGCCCAACTAAAGTTTATAGGAAATGTCTTTAAGTTCAAAACCTACCTCTAAAATGCGCTGGAAGGGGTCGAAGTCCTTGGAGGGGGCGGATCACCCATAAAGAGGCGGATCGCCCAACATACGCTGTGCAGAGTCCGTGCTTGACTAGCGGTCGTTGCGGGACCGCCGCGCTGTATGAGGTCGATTCCATAAGAACGCAATTGAAGCGCTTCAATTTCGATTGCTGGCAAATAGTTATGTATTTGCAAGCATGCAGCTATTTGCCAGCAGTTGCAATTAAAGCGCATGTACTACGGGCAGGTTCGGACAACTCGTCCAACACACGTCTCCCTAAACGGCAGGGCATGTCCCTGTCTAAGCCCCAGTTGGGCGTTTTCTTCACTTTTTCTCTTTACGTTCGACCACTTTTCACCTACAACTTCCATATAGGTGCTTTTGGCCCGCAAATTCGTTCCTGGACTGTTGCTTTAAGGCTTGCTCGCTTTCGCAATGCTGGCGTGCTTCTGCAGTGACAGACTGGGCGTGGAGATGAGGAGAGTAAAGAGCGGGGAGAGATGGCAACAAATGAGAGGGCCAGACGAAAGCCTTCTGCAGGGCGGAAAAAAGGATTGAATGCGGATATGAAGCTGTCTTCTTGCGATGCCGTAAACGCGCTTGCTTAGGCGCATTTCCCAGCTGCACGATGTGCACACCTTGTGTTAGGCGATCTTTCCCACAGAATGAAGAAATCGGTTTATTCCGACTTTCTGCCATTAAGGTTGTGCTTTAGATTGGCCCTTGTTCACATGCTTGTCCTGGATAGCAAAGATAGTTGACTGTAGACTGTCATGCAATTGCATAGGTGTGAGTTTAGTCCAACAACTTATGTGTAGAAATTGGCTGTACACTAATGAAGAAAGTAAAAGTACCCGTTGAGAGACTCAACACCATTTCACGATGACAGCATAAACGGAAGCTGCGACCTTCTTATTGGACGGCGCATGCTCGCACATTTAACACGTAGAAGGGGACGGTTTTTCGTCACTGTTGATCAGTTATTCAGATCCGCATTCATTTGTAGTCCAACAGCCATCACCTAGGCAGCTGCATCGCGTGCCTTAAAGGCATGGGACGCGCGGATCGTTGTGATCTTTTGTTCAAAAATTGGACAAGTAAAGCGAAGCGGAACGCTAGCGGACAAAAAGGCGAGCCACAATAAAAAACACTGATTCTTCTGTGTATGAAGTAGACCTGAAACGGAGAGAGTAGCAAAGCGATACGAGAAGAGGGAAGACGCGAAGTTTGTACGCGACAGGACGCAGGCTTCACGGCATGAAAACTGATAAAGGGAGTATGGCTGCGGTCGCAGCGGTCAAGCGAAGGAATTGGCTCCCTTATCGCGTATTTTTAAGTCGGACAGTATACCACCACTCCTGGTGATTACGGGTTGTGCGACCTGGCTCAACAAGAGAATCGCTTCAAGCATTTAATCGCGAACCGTACTTTGAGGCCACTTTTGATCCAAAGAGAGTCGAGGGCCATCATATATACTCTCATCAACTATTTATTTGTTCGGAAGTCTGATCCTACGAAGGCACCTCAAAGACGGGAAATCCCTGGTCCAGTTGGTATCCCGAAAAGGTCGACCCACACCTCAACTACTCTCCTTTCTGTGTCCTACTACACTTACGATCTAACCTGGCGTTTTTCTTCCGTCTTCTTTAAAGAAAAACCATTTTACTGTCGCACTACTTTGGAAAAATTGAAAATTTACTTCAAATGCTCGCCTTCAAAGGCTTTTTTTCAGACGCGGCGTCGTCCGCACTCAAGAGGAGGCCATACCGATCACCGAGGAGTTCATCTTCTCAACTCGGAAACCAAAACGGCCACGTCCAAAAACGAAAGGCCGTCTATTGACCACCACCCCGATGCCGGTTTCGCATACTACCACAGCACTTCCAACTTCTTCTCATCGATCCGCCAAGAGCCCCAAACTGTGCTACTCTCCGATGACCACAATAGCACCCCCTCAATCCCCTCAACCTCGCACGATCGCCTCCAGGCCGTACAGTCCCGTATTTACACCACCGAATCGTAAAATCGCGACATTTGCCACCGCTCCGCTCATCCATCCCACTCTGTGGCCATCTACAGAGGTTACCATGGGTCAGCACGCCGTCGGCCAACAAACCCAGTACGCGTACCCGGAAACCATGGGTCCCATATGGAATCAGAGAGAACATCGCATCATTCGACACAAGCTCTAATCAAACAAGCTAACAAAATTGTAACAGTAACCAAGGGCGGAAACACATCCAGAATTCACACCAGCGGGCATTGCAACTGTTGAACAGGCTGGTAATCAGGAAACCGAGCAATACTTTCTGAATGAGTTACTACGACTGGTCAAAGCTCATCAGGTAGCAATCGATGGCATTAAAGAGGAGAATGAGGCTAGCAGGACTCCAGTGGAAATGTTGAGGGCCAACAGACCTGAGGGAAGAAACAACTTTGGGGAGGACCAGGCGGCCTTCTCACAGCATACAAAAGAGCTGCAAAAACGAATGAAACTCGACAAAATACGGGTTAGAGAAGCAGCGACAAAATGAAGTATTCCAGCAAATCGTGGACAGGCAAGAGGAAGAAAGAGCAAAGCAACAAGAGATAGCCCGACAGACCGAAGAGAGGCTAAGGAAAGACAGGCAAGAATGGGAGAGACTGCAGGAAAAGATTCGTCAAAACGAGGAGATGCAAAAGAGGGAGATGGAGGAGCTGGAGAGACAGCGACAAATCGCACAGCAACTCGAAGAGATGGAAAAGAATGAGAGGAAAGAGAGAGAACGGCAAAAAGAATTAGCACGAATTCATTGAAGAGGACCGAAAGAAAGAAATGGAGAGAAGAAGGCAACAGGAAATGGCTCGACAGATAGAAGAAAAACAAAAGAAGGAAAGAGAAGAATTGGAGAGAGAGCAAGCAGCGACAATCGCACTGGGAAATCGAGACGAGAGGAAAATCAAAAGAAGGAAAGAGCAGAACAGGAGAGACAGCAGAAGGTTTACCTACAAATTGAGGAGAAGAAAAAGAAAGACAGGGAAGAACGAGAAAAGAAACAGAAAATAGCTCAGCAAATCGAAGAGAGGCAAAAGAAGGAGAAGGAGGAGCGTCAGCGAAAGCAGAAAATAGCACAGGAGATCGAAGAGAGACAAAAGAAGGAGAGGGAAGAAAACGAAAGGCAGCAACAAATAGCTCGACAGAATGAAGAGAGGCAAAAGAAGGAAAGCGGGAGGAACGAAGAGAGGCAAAGAGGAAGGGAATCGAAGCCCCACACAAAGTAGGGAACAAAAAGATTAAGAACTTTGCGAGGACAACCGTCTCGAAACTGGAGCGGGATTCAGATCACGAGATGGAATCGGAGAAGGATGAAGGAAACTGACACGAATTGTAAGACCCGATATGGTATATACCGCCGTGTGCCCAAACACAGTGAGCGGAACGAGTAAATACAAGAATTCGATTAGAATTTGCAGAATCTTCAGTATGGTATTGGTATTGGACCGGAACGTCAACCTGGTGGTATAGCTGATTACGGTAGGAATATCGAGTATCCGAATGCTAACATGCCAGAAAGGATGAACTCGCATAATGGGTTAGTTCCAATGAGATCTCCGAGCCTAAATCTCTATGGATGGAGACAAATTGTTGTTAGCCCAAAAACCATCAGCCTTCCTTTAATGGTGGAAAACTAGATGTCCGCATATCTGACAATTTCTGGCACGCGGTGACGGAGCGGCGTACGCTTAATGTGTAATGATCAAGTCTGTTTAGGCGACAATCTTAAGTACAAAGACTATTAAGACAAGGTAAGTGGAGGGGAGCTCAGGGGGTCTAAGAAGCAGTCAGCGCGTTAAGTGCATGGGAGAACTAACCATGACTGGATATCACCAGTGATTCATCAATCACAAGCATTATTCTCACATCCCCCCCCCCCCCCCCCACAAACCAAAAAAAAAACTAAACATTTTACCCATCACGGTTTTCAACGCTTTCCACATCAGAACTGCAGCCTGACAAGATACACTATTCGAAAGATCTCTTTCGATAAGAGATTGTACCCCACACAATCACGTACACATTCTCTCCATAATACCACATCTGACCTCATAACCTCTATCACGGGTTTGGGCAGAAAAACTAGTGTTGATAGTAGACCGCTATTTGGCCAGTTGGAAACATTGCCTGAGAATAAAGGCGGAACACTCTCACGATGAAAAGCAATCATGAGAAGTCAGGTAGAGGTGGGATCAGTTGGTATGCAGGCGCATGAATGAAAAAAAGCATGGGAAACGGTTCCAAAATTCGAGATATTCGGACCCTTTTTTTGCATCTCTTGAATTTTGGATTAAGACTCCATCGGTGCTCGTCCTTCTTTCCACACTAACGCCTTTTAAAGGACGAATTCACGATGAAAGCAACCCATTTCAAATTAACCTAGGGATGGTGAGTGGTACACGAAAGAAGGAAGAACCATGAGAAACGGCCCAGAACCCGAGAAATGGGACCCCTTCCTTCCCCGCTGATTTGCGCATTGATGCGACTCTTATCGCTGTGCCCTCTCAACATCACGCTCTCTCTGCTATCTAATCAATCCCACGTATAGATCTGCGGCGAGTGATCAGCTGGTCGGTGGGCGGAGATCGCCAGACCCGCCAACTTTGAGGCATAATAGGTCGCCGAGGTCAAATTTTTCGATGCGAATTGCGCATCAGTTCGCACCCTCAGGAGGTCCGTGGGTTACTCAACTAGGTGAATTACTTCTTCCTCGACCTCCATTCTAATCGTAAAATCCTCCTTTAAGGCTGGAGTCAGACGCCAAGAGGGGGTGTGAAGCGCGAGCGGCGCGGGTGTGCTCTACAGGCATTCCTTCGCTGCGGACCCGCCACTTTTAGGAGGCCCGCTCGAACTTTCGACTTATGTATAGTTCTCTTTCTGAATATGACTTAAATACCTACAAGCTAGTGCAAGATCTTCGTGTTCATTTCTTACAGATAGTAATGAAGAAGTTTAAATATCGTTTCTGCACCCACCACACGAGATCAATATCTATATACAAAGATTTTAAATTTTACAAGACTACCACATCAGCATACTTTTTTTGCGAAAAACCGCTCGAACAACGACCTCTGGGACAGAAGGTGTTGCTCGCTGCCTTCGAGTCCAGCAAACACGGTAGTCACCTGTTCAGCTTTTTCACCTCTCCAATTACCTTCAAGAGCCACAATATTTTCAATATACCTACTTCTGGTCCTACTGCTTGCTATAGCACAGTTAGACTGGAATCATCTTCTACGGGAATATTCAGAAGGTCGTCAAGCAGCAAAAGCATGCTCATGACTCCCCTCAACTCCACTATGGAATTCTTCTAAACCAAAACTTTGGAGCCGAAGGCCGTGCCCTCATCTTTCACTGTTACTTTGACAGGTCTAAGGAACACTGTCTCACAGTTTCAGCACATTGAAGAAAACTTACCCGAACCACTGTCTTGACACCTTCACTTTAACCCCTGGAGCTCAAATATACTGTAGGAAAGAAGATGGAATATGCTTGCCAATGATATATAGGGCTTCAGGTCTCAAAGGAAGTTTCAGTATAAAAATATTCCAAGTATGCAAGGCATCTCGAAACCCGCATTACTTTCCGAACAACCTAATACATTTTCACTGCGCATAGGTATCTGTGCCTACAAACATGGCACCTCCAGGCGGGAAACCGAGCACATTTAGAGTACGTGACATATTCAAAAGAGTTGCTTTAGGTACCAAGAACCATACACTTGCTAAGAAATTCTCACTCTAGTATTTCAGAGTGGAGTCAGCTATTGAATCGAACAACATCGTCTACTTCACCAAGACGCCTTCCACGACTCCATCAGCGTTTGTTGAATGGGTAACGAGTCCGCACTCATGGCGTCCGCCACCGGATCCAAATTTGAATCAGCCGAAGTGGATCGAAACTACAGTAAGTTTCAAAATGAGATTTTCTAGCGTCGCCTATATAAGTATTCTGAAGTTCAAAACATTAACGAAACCGTGCGTTTTCGCTTTTCTACCCGCGTGGGCGGTGTGTTATTCAAGAACGGCCGCCGTGACCCATTCACGGATCACAGCGTCCCACCAGACGCGTTTTTGAAGCTCATTTAACTTAACCTGAATGAAGTTGGTCAGTTCATTTAGTAGAGCGAAGAAAAACAGAAAAAAAACTGAAGTTGAGCATTTGTAAAAGGAATGGATCACAAGGGCGACTTCCACTGTTCCACATAGGCAGCAAAGTGTGAAACGATATCGAACCACGGTACCACTAATGTACTGAAGTACTACAGATTTTGACCTTACAGACGACCGAATCGCCGTCGAGAGTAATCGCCGGGTGTGCGCTGAGCGAGGACTGCCCTTTCAACTATGAGCAGGATCTTCTTTGTGCTCATCCTAGGTAAGAATTTATTAATTAATCCACAAAAGTTTCCAAAGTCAGTTTTACTCATTGTCAGCTAATAACGAAGTAA
>MU891374.1:0-10185 GCA_036418205.1 Ostertagia ostertagi
AAGTTTTGACTTCACGCCGTGAAATCAACCTTGTGTGATGTGACCTACTGTGACCTAATTGATTTGACGCTAAAACTGCAGCAGCAGGTGCGACAACTAGCCAGCCCAACTCTGCGTCTCTGCCCTTGGGCGCGCGACAGGCCTCACTAACTTGTTCCGCTCATGTATGATATGTATGACACCACCAAGCGCATTCCTAGGTAATGGAATGTCTATTTGGTTTAAACGGAGTCGGTTCCACAGATCATGCAATGACGATGTGGCAGAAACCTCCCGGTGTGTAGTATACCGCTGTTGGCGAATACATCCTATATTTATAAGTACTTACTATATTTATGCAATTGAGATCAACGCTGACAACAGTGGTCCAAAAAATGTGAAATAGTAAACAGATAATTGAGGAAAACAATCAATGACAGACGGATAAAGATAACTCAAAGTAGTGGAGGTGTCTCCTCTGAATTAAGCAGCTCAACTAACACAGAAACCAAAAAAGTGAACAGTAATTGAGTAGAATGTAAGGACCGGGTGTTTACGAATTCCATTTCTCAAAGTCTAGCATGAAGCGTTTAGAACGGCGAGTTAGCTCTCCTCAACAACCTGTGCCTAACCGCTTTTTACCCTCCAACTGTCTTCGGACAAGGTTGATGGGTGCCTCTGAGTGTTGGCATTGTCTTCCTTGATCGCTTCATCGGAGAGAATCTGATCCAGAAACGTTTCGGCTTGATCCATTGCAATCTGAATTTTGAAGGAGCTATACTGAGGAGTTGTACCGACCACCCTGAACTGGCCGCTTTGATTAAGATTACCTTCTTGATCACTGGTTTGATGAAGCCACCGATGAAGTCACCTTCAACGGAATCATCTCTCTGTTTGCCAAATGGTGAACTAAAATACGGCTCAACACGAGGGAAAGGTGGATCAATCACTGATGGAGCGATTTCGACATCCTGAAATTAGAGCACCTGATGTCGGGATATCTTAACCTTTTTGCGCCGTCGATTCATAAAAGACTTACCATTCTATGTAGTCAGTGCAGGCATTCTTGAAGGCTAACCCCGGGGTTAGCCGGACTTGTGGGAAGGATACCGCGTGGGAAATTGTAAGGTCCTACCTACCTAGATCACTCCAGCTTTCGCCGCAAAATTGCGCGGTTAGGGCGCTAATCCTTACGGGCCTGCAACCATCGACCCCCGTTGCAACGCTTCCCACCCACCTCGATATCGGCGTGCTCTCTCAAACGGCGTGAATCTCTCGCGTGTTTTGTCTTCTTTGACCGCCCTTAGCCTCGCCATCGTTCCACATCCGACCTTTTTGAAGGTTAAAGGCCTTATTTCCTTGATCCCAAAAAGTTCTCTAGCTTTACTTTTTCAGGCCATCCCACAGCTCAGCCGTCACTACGAAGCGCTCTTCTCTTGTCACCAGTTTTATCCCGGGGTTGCTTTTAAGAAAAACTCATTGATTCAGCTACCTTGAACTGATGCTTTTCCCTTTCGAAACTGAACAAGCTCTCACCTCAGTTCCATAATGTGCAGGATGAATGGTGTTCCGATTGAATGGATTAAGATCCTGGGGGAATGACTCGATCGTTTGATAAATAGTATTCGGTGGTGGTGTCATAAAGACTGATGGAGGCTCAGGGTTCGACAGCTGACGATGGCAGCTCACTGAAAAGGAGTCAAATGGAGAACTCGAAGAAAATGGGCAGTCATGATTTAACAAAACGTCTATCTGAATTGAAAGGTTTAATTTGAAGGAACTGAACTGTTTTCTTGTTTTTATGCTTATTAGCAAGTTTCTTCACATAAATAAAAAAAGGATAAAGCATTTGCCGTTGATCAATCCCTTTTTGGGATGCGGCACGCATTCTACTTCCATTTGTACATTCGTAGTGGCGTTTGAATGCGATGTGGCCTATACAATGACTTGCGGGGGCCAGCCGATGTACAAGTCAGTGTTTTTATCCTCCCAGACAAGTCTGGTACCAATTAACCGACCCCGGAGGGATGGAAGGCTTGGTTGGTCCGAGCGACTCACGAACCAGGATTTGTGATTCTTCGAAAGTTCGTGCGAGAATGCGGAAGCAGCGCCACTTACCACTACACCACTTCCGCCCCGATATGGAGAATATCTCAAAGAAAATGGGCACATATAATTTGGAAATCTATCTGAAATTGAAAATTATTTTAGGGGGACCGCGGCTGTTCACCTCTGTTTGTTACAAATCTTCTGGTGAATCTATCCAATAAACATCAGGAAGCATCTGAGAGTGAGACTTTCGGTCAACTAATGGCTTCAAATAACTTGAGCTGGCTAAAAATATCTCACCGGTTTCCTTGCCAACGAACGATCTCTGTTTCGGACGGTAGACGCGGTATCAGCGCTGTGTTTCGCCATTCGTAAGGGGACGTAGTAACGTCAACCTGAGTTAAAAAATTGTTTTTGCAAAAGTGAAATATGCTGTAGTAGTATTTTGGTGCTGAGATCATCAAATAAAGTGGCTTATTATAATAGGCTAGTCTCTTTGTATGTTTTGGACTCTTTCTCTTTGCTCGTTCTCCGGTTATTCACTTGACCACAAGTAAGAAATTAATTCCCAATTGAACTTAGTACTCACACATATCCGCTTCCCAGTGTCGATAGCGACTGAATAAAATCAGCGATGGTGGGCAGTTTCTTTCCATCCAACGACCACGTCTTCCGATCATCGGCGTGCACTGGAGGTATCGCGAAGGATCGCTGAAATCACAACGCCATTTAATGAAGGTTATTTTTATTTTCATTGTTTTTATCGGTTTTCTTTCTGTAAAGTACCAGTAGACGGTAGATCGTCTGGGATTTTAGTAAGGCCTACGTAGGCTTGCGACAGTGGCGAGACTGGCTGGTCTCATTCGGTGTCGGAGATGGAACGCCTATATAATAGAGGGGGTCACACGCAAGATATCCCAAAAATCCAATCGGAAATATCAAATTTTGTTTCATTTTTGCGAGAGACAGGTTACGGATATTCTTCAGGGCTGGTGCGCACGCGACGGGGGCGGAATCGTTTTCCCCAGGCCGGCGATGTAGCCACTTACCCTAATTCATTCCTCTGCCTCGGACAAAAAAAGGATTGCCGTTCATAGGACCCTAGCACACCTTTCTGTGTTTTACCTGCCAGACAAGTGAGAGCAGTGCGATATATGACCTCCACTGGTGAAGGCCACTCGTTCCCCTTGAGGAGTTCGCGCTGCTCTTAACTGTCATTGGCAGGTAGAAAACACAAGCAAGGTATGCTTGGTTCCTATACGCAATCTTTTTTTTCCTCCAGAGGAATTGAATACAGAGTTAGGGGCGGATACATCCCCCTGGCGCGAAGCGGATCGAATACCGCCTAAGGGTTGAATCTCGCGGACAAATCTCCCGCTTTGTTACAAACCACAGCACCTACCCTGCGTCTGATGGTCATTTTGTTTTTAGGAGCGCGCGGAGCGACGCAAACAACCAACATGAATGCTGGTCCTAACATGTCCAGGCATACGCAAACAATCCCGAACTCATCAATTTGCTCTTCGAAGTTGGAACATGAATGTAGAATCGTGGCGCCAATGCCAGAAGGGCTCACCGTTGATGAACTCATAGCCTCGCTTCATCTTTATACTGCGTGCACGACACGCTAGAGGTAAAGTAAGACTATGATGGGATAAGATGCTCTGGTCGGTCCCGGTGTGATACTGAGATGAGGGCCTCTATGAAATTTTTTCACAACCTTGTACTACTCAAGCGGAAACGGTAACTCTGCCGCACATTATGGTAGAACCCTCAGCCCTGATAGCAGCTATCGCTAGCGAATAACAGTGAAGTATATTCGAGTTTGAAATGGTGATGATCCCATCATATAAAATTTCACCATTATGCCGCCATGCCAATTGTTTTCCATTACGAAGTCGCAGAAGGCGCATTATGCGTACTCTGCCCGCAAATAGTGGAATGAGTTTACACCGATGGCTTGGTCAGTATAAATTTCCTCTTTTTTTTTCGGTATTTCCAGTCGGTACTTATTGAATGCTGATAACTTATGCAACTTCAAAATTATACACAGTACCTCCCATAACTTTGTTAAAAAAGACGCGGAAGACGCGGATCCGCGTCTTTTTCGTCTTTTTGCTATAATTTGATTTCTGATCGCTTTTCGACATGAAAAACTATACCATTAGACTCAGCTCGTCGAGTGCTATATTAGAATGTCCTCTCAGATTTCAGAAAATTTCATTTTTCTATTCCAAAGTACCTGAGGCTACTCATTAGCGAGCGTCGCTCGCTATAATTACAGCCAGAGACAAACAGCTTCCACTAGTATTCAGCAAGCCTTTTCGCTTCTTTTTTGTTTTGGAAATAGTATGAAAAAAGTGACTAACGTGTTCTTCAGGTGATGCTGATCATTTTGATACCTGATATTCCCTATTTAAGTCAACTTTGTTGAAATCCATTTTTGGAACGAAGTTGCATCTTTGAAGCGAAAAATAAGCGAAAAGACTTGCTGAATACTAGTGGAAGCTGTTTGTCTCTGGCTGTAATTATAGCGAGCGACGCTCGCTAATGAGTAGCCTCAGGTACTTTGGAATAGAAAAATGAAATTTTCTGAAATCTGAGAGGACATTCTAATAGCACTCGACGAGCTGAGTCTAATGGTATAGTTTTTCATGTCGAAAGCGATCAGAAATCAAATTATAGCAAAAAGACGAAAAAGACGCGGATCCGCGTCTTCCGCGTCTTTTTTAACAAAGTTATGGGAGGTACTGTACCCATACCCACAATATGTGTCTCCCGGTTACCCGTCTCCAGCCATCTGCATAGTTTTTTAATTTTATTTATTTTATTTTATTTATTTTTTATTTATTTTATTTTATTTAATTTTATTTACTTTATTTTATTTTAGTTAATTTTTAACGTTCTTAATCCACTCTGATCGATATAGCGTGCAAGTCTATTCCTGCTCCCCCCTTAATCAATTTTCTACAATATAGTATGATTCTGAAGCAAAAAAGTGTTTCTCCTCTTCTGAAGGGTTTGATTCCATGGACAGCGTGCCTTCCTCAAGTTATGTGCTTGGCACTGCAAATGAGGCCCCTGATTCATTGACTGTAATCCTTTGATTTAGGTCGGGTTGTGGGAGGCACCCACCAGCGATAAGAACCTGATTCGAGAGGCACCTCTACTATTGCGGAACTTATGAAAGATCGATCAAAATAATGCTACATATTGGTATTTTGTTTTCGGGTGTCTCTTACTATCAGCTGAGTGAATTTGTGTTGGTAGATCATGTCTCATATATACTTTAGCGGATGAGCACAAAGAAGATCCTGCTCATAGTTGAAAGGGCAGTCCTCGCTCAGCGCACACCCGGCGATTACTCTCGACGGCGATTCGGTCGTCTGCAAAGTTAAAAAATGATCAACACTTCAAGACATTGACGATAGCGTGGTCCAACATCGTATCACACTTTGCGCTCAACATGGGACGGCGTGGAACGCTAATGGGTCACACTCTTGTGACCCGTTTGTTCGTGCATGCGCGACTTTCTTCCGTTTTTTTTTTTTAATTTTTTTTCCTGTAGTGCTTCCACTGAATTAGACTAGATTTCACTCAAGGTTCGCTTAAATTTCAGACGTGTCAAAAAACCATATTGCTGGGGAAGCCCATAAGCGTGCGCTATCGAGTTTGAGCAAGTGCTCGGCTGAAACCACACCGCCCACGCGGCTAGAAAAGCGAAAACAGCGTGGAATCGTCACTGTAATATTTCAGGAAACTGATTTAGGTAGAGACACCTGTACATGTTATTTTTAGGCTTACTGTAGTTCGATCCACTTCGGCTGATTCAAATTTGGATCCGGTGGCGGACGCCATGAGTGCGGACTCGTTACCCATTCAACAAACGCTGATGGAGTCGTGGAAGGCGTCTTGGTGAAGTAGACGATGTTGTTCGATTCAATGGCTGACTCCACTCTGAAATACGAGGTATTTTTTTTAGCAAGTTCGTGATACTTGGACTGACCGAACATTTGAATACGCCCACGCACTCTAAATTTACTCAGATTTGTCTCCCGGACGCTTGCCATGTTGCAGGACTCGGTTGCCTGCATGGAAATAATCTCAGCGAAATCAATATTTCGCAAGCTTTTTGATGCTGTGCTGCATTTACAAACTTTGTAAAATCTCCTGTGGTGCTGCAGAAGGGATTACAGATTTTAGGAGTCCTTCATGCATCTACTGGCAATGAACACTCTACAAAAACTTGCTTAGCCTGGTCGGAATTCGAAGGAGGATCCCGCGATAACGTCGGAGAAAAGGGAATTATATCAAGTCGAGAGACAGGCGAGCCCCTGTTGAGCGAGGGGGAGGGATTATACAGCATTTTGGCAGCAAAGAGCTCCAGGGTCCGGACTCGGTCTTCCTGAGACCGCGTCACGCCTACCCTCTTGCCGTCCTAACATCTAGCTGTTTTACCAGGATGCTGCTGTTAGTGTTGAGGAGGGCAGCACCGATGAGAGTCTCATCAATGCGGAATTCAAAGAACAAAAAAGGGTCCGATGTCTTGGGTTTTATGACACATGTTTTTTTCATCATCTCTGCACCGCTACCCGCCCCTACCCTCCTCTTCTAATGCTCTGCCTTTTCATCGTGAACTCTGCCTTTATTCTCACGTAATAATCAACTACCGAATGGCGTCTAGCATCACACTACTTTCCTCGCCCAGACCTTGATAGAGAGGTGGTGTTATGGAAAGGATTTCGTGGGTTATTGTAAGAGGTACTTGCAATCTCTTATCCATCGAGATCTTCTCATAATTTGAGTGTGTTATTACCAGTAGCTGAATTGTTTCAATATGAAAGTATGAAAACCGTAATGGGTAGCAGTGTTAGTTTATATCGACCGTCGTATTCTTGAGGGCGTGTGCGAATTACTGGTAGTACTCAACCATGGTGGGTTCTCCCATGTACTGTGCGCCCGGCTGTAGGCCTCAACATATATGTAGTAGTGTGCTGAATGTTCTTTGTAAATGAACGTTGTGCGTACTCCTTGAGCTAATGCCGCTCCGTCACCACGTGCAGAGTTGTCACGTTATGCGGACATCTAGTTTTCAATGAAGGCCGAATGGTTTTGGGCTAACCAACAAATTTTTCTCCATTCCATAGAGGTTTAGGCTCCGAAATCTCATTGGAACTAACCCATTATGCGAGTTCATCCTTTCTGGCATGTTGAGCATTCGGATACTCGATATTCCTACCGTAATCAGCAATACCAGCGTGAGGTTCCTCTCCTGAAAAACCAAATAACATACTGAAATTTTGCGAATTTTGTCAAATTCTTGTATTTACCTCTTTCTCCTGTTGTTTGGGCCGGCGGTTATACCATATCGGTCTTCAATTCGTGTCAGTTCCTCCATCCTTCTCCATTCCTCTTCGTGTCTGATCCGCTCGGTTTCGAGACGTTGTTCCTCCAAATTTCTTAATCTTTTTTGTTCCTCGAGTTCCCTTTCTCTTTGCCTCTCTCGTTCCTCCCTTTCCTTCTTTTGCCTCTCTTCATTCTGTCGAGCTATTTGTTGCTGCCTTTCGTTTTCTTCCCTCTCCTTCTTTTGTCTCTCTTCGATCTCCTGTGCTATTTTCTGCTTTCGCTGACGCTCCTCCTTCTTCCTTCTTTTGCCTCTCTTCGATTTGCTGAGCTATTTTCTGTTTCTTTTCTCGTTCTTCCCTGTCTTTCTTTTTCTTCTCCTCAATTTGTAGGTAAACCTTCTGCTGTCTCTCCTGTTCTGCTCTTTCCTTCTTTTGTCTCTCCTCGATTTCACGCGCAAATTGCTGCTGCCGCTCTAGCTCTTCTCTTTCCTTCTTTTGCTTTTCCTCGATTTCCCAGGCGATTCGCTGCTGCCTCTCCAATTCTTCTCTTTCCTTCTTTTGTTTTTCTTCTATCTGTCGAGCCATTTCCTGTTGCCTTCTTCTCTCCATTTCTTTCTTTCGGTCCTCTTCAATGATTCGTGCTAATTCTTTTTGCCGTTCTCTCTCTTTCCTCTCATTCTTTTCCATCTCTTCGAGTTGCTGTGCAATTTGTCGCTGTCTCTCCAGCTCCTCCATCTCTCCTCTTTTGCATCTCCTCGTTTTGACGAATCTTTTCCTGCAGTCTCTCCCATTCTTGCCTGTCTTTCCTTAGCCTCTCTTCGGTCTGTCGGGCTATCTCTTGTTGCTTTGCTCTTTCTTCCTCTTGCCTGTCCACGAATTTGCTGGAATACTTCATTCTTGTCGCTGCTTCTCTAACCGCATTTTGTCGAGTTCAATTCGTTTTTGCAGCTCTTTTGTATGCTGTGAGAAGGCCGTCTGGTCCTCCCCGTAGTTGTTTCTTCCCTCAGGTCTGTTGGCCCTCAACATTTCCACTGGAGTCCTGCTAGCCTCATTCTCCTCTTTGATGCCATCGATTGCTACCTGATGAGCTTTGACCAGTCGTAGTAACTCATTCAGAAAGTATTGCTCGGTTCTGCTAAATGAGATTACGCCGAGCCCTGTTCAAGATAGCTTGACACATGTCCACCCGCTGGTGTGAATTCCGGGTGTACTCGGCTCCTACTTTGGTTACTGGTTTACATAACTTGCGTGGATTAAGCTTTGGTCAATCATGGCGATTCACTGATGATCCCATGGGCCCCATTGGTGTTCGGTAGTGCGTACTGGGTTTGTTGGCCAACTGCGTGCTGACTCATGGTAACCTCTGTAGATGGCCACAGAGTGGGATGGATGAGCGGAGCGGTGGCAAATGTCGCGATTTTACGATTCGGTGGTGTAAATACGGGACTGTAGGCGGCCTGGAGGCGCACGATCGTCGCGAAAGTGAGGAGGAATGGAAGGGGTGCTAATTGGTCGTCCGGCGAGAGGCACTTAGTGAGCTCTCACGGAGTTGGAAAGCTGTGGTAGTTATGCCGAAACCGGCATCGGGGTGGCTGGTCATCCGACGGGCCTTTCGTTTATTTGACGTGGGCGGAAGCTTTTCGGTTTTCGAGTCGAGAAGATGAACTTCCTGCAGTGATTTTCGTATACGAATGATTTCTTCTTGAGTGCGACGTCGCGTCTGGAAAATAGACTTTGAAGCGAGCCTTCAGTAAAAATTGATTTTTGAACTCCGATGACAGTCAAATGATCTTCTAAGGAATCGAGTCAAGCTAGATTAACGATTTGTTAGTGTAGCAGAGCGCAAAAGTGATGTAGGGCCGAGGTGTGAGGTCGGCACTATTGGCGATTCCAACCTGCTTTATGGATTTTCCGTCTACGGAATGTCTTCTTGGAATCAGACTTGAATGGAAAGATATAGGAATTCTAACGAGCGCATGTGATCGCCCTTGAGTCTGTTCATGTCAAAAGTAGCATTAAAGGCACGGGCCACGTCAACTTCTGAAAGCAATTCTCTCGTTGATCGAGGTATTATAGCAAAACCCTATGATCACAAGGGTGGTGGTACTGTTGCAACAAAAGTACGCGACAAGGTAGCCAGTGCTTTTGCTGACCTCTACGACCGCTGCTATACTTATCAATTCCACATACCCTCCCCTTCAAAAAGCGAGAAAGTGTCGGGTGCAGACCATACACCACAAGTGACGACGGCCTCCACAAAATGTAAATGTTTTCTGCCAATGAAATGATTAGCCTGTTGCAGTTGTATTCTATCAGTTGTCACTAATTACAACTATCATTTACCAAAAATCAGCTATCACTATGAACCACTTCTAACCAGATTTACTTGGAGGCCGTCGTCAGTTGTGGTGTTTGGTCTGCACCCGACACTTTCTCGCTTTTTGAAGGGGAGGGTATGTTAAGACGCACCCTTTTGGGTACGAACGTTCTCGCGCGTGACTTCGCTCTTCTAGCGTTTTGCTATTTCTCGTAAGGTGACCTTATAAGAAAATTCCAGCGTTCGCTATGATGCTTATCGCTCCTTTACCTACCGAGGCGCTTTTTCGCTCTTCTTGGCTGATTTTTGAGCAAAATGACACACCGGATTCGAGTGCCACCCGTGCCTTTCTGATATGTGACGCTTTTGCCTAGATGTGGACTGTTAGAATTGAAAATAAATGTGGATCTGGTAATTGATCAATCATTGATGATCAATGCAGGCGGTACTGCTGTGGGCTCCTAAAGCCCACTGCGCGTTTACATAGTTTAACAC
>MU891378.1:0-13905 GCA_036418205.1 Ostertagia ostertagi
CACATCTTCGCCTGTCATGGCCCAAAGGGAACGGTCCTGGACCAGGGGAATGGACATTTTTCCCTAGCCTAAGGGTGAGAGAGCTCCAGGGTGGATGACCAGGTGCAAACAATTGGATGGGATGTGGGCAGGTAGTGTGGAATGTAGGACATCCACCGGTCCTTATCAAAAGTACGCTCGAAATGAGTCGTTTACTTATTATCTTATCCGTTGTTAGATAGCCGGAGAAATGCCTCTCTAGTGCTAAGGATAAGATAGCAAGGAGTGGCCCCCTCGAACTACATTTTCACCGAATTTCTCACGAAAAATCTCGAGCTTGAGCTCCAGGCGAAGAATAATTACAAAATGTGATTTACTATAAGTTGTCGCGAAACAGTCCGAGCAGCAATCACCATCGACTTTCACTTTGAAAGCCTTCTCTACATATTGTCGTGATCGCTTTAGCAGCCATTCCTCTTTTACAGCGTTCCTTTGGTCGCCCTATGGCCGAGTGGTTTAACTGACGCTAAAAACACGTGCACATGCACGATAAATAATGTCCTTCTCCTACTTGTCGCGCGACGGGACTCCTGGGGGCAGGGTCAACCCTATGTTGCTACAAGTAGCAACGGGGGGGTCGTATTTTGATGAGTTTGTAGAGGGGGGGTCGTACTTGCTTCGGTTGTAAGAAGTTGCATGTGATGAGTGGGGAGCGGCGCGGGAGAAAATTTGCCGTTTCAGCGCGCGTATATACCCCCCCCCCTAGAAAATGGAGCAGTTGAAATATGGGTAAAATACATGGAAATTGTAGGGAAATGTAGGGAATTTTTGCGGTTTTATGGTAAGTATATACCCCCCCCCCCGCTCGACGGTAATTTTTTGGGGTAAAAATTGTTTTGAAAGAGGGGGTCGTATGAAACATTTCATGAGGGAGGGGGTCGTAAAAACTTTTTGAAAAGTAGCAACGATAGGACCGACCCTGCCTGGGGTTACCCGGCGCTATTAGCAGACCAGGATCTTTCACTGGATTGCGCTAGCTCACCATGAAACTGATAGCTACTCAAGAGCGAACAGCTGATCAGCTCTGCGTTCAAATGCGCTTTAATATCGACACAAGGTTCATGCGGTGATTTTGTGGGCGAAGCACCCATTAAAACGAATGGAATCCTCTTCAACCAACACTGGCACGCAGCCAACGGCGTCTCCTTTATGCTTAGCTTTACGCCCTCATAAAAAACGGTGTTCAAATCGAAAGAGTCCACAATGATTAAAGTCCAAGTCGGTTTCTGTAGCTGCACCTTATTGTGGTGAACAGCTCGCAAGCTACAGCTCACTGATATGATTCAGTTTATCACTATCTATTATATAAAGTTAACACGTTGACGACATTGTGCAGCGCATGCGCATCACACCTTGAGCACCGTGTGGGACCGTGTGCAGCGCATGCGCTGCACACACAAAATATTTATTTTTTTCGCGCATGCGCTACTTCTTTTCTAATTTTTTTTGCATCTATTCCATAGACTAGCCATCTAATTAAATGCACTGAAGACACTGGAATCAGGCGAGTTTATTGAATGGTTGAATATGCTCCTTTTTAGCGAAGGTTTTCTAGGCCCTACGAATTTCCCAATTGTGTTCATTCCTAGTTTTCTTTATATTCTGACAACCAGGGTCATAAAAAAGGGTAGTAAAAGTAAGTACAGACCTACACATATAGCAAGATATATGTTTTTTTAGCATGGAGGGCCAGTCAGCGTCAAGAAATAACATTTTTGAGGTTTTCACTGCATGCATAAAAGCAACTGAGAAAACTTGCCTTTCATCGCCAGAAAACGTCAATTCGATCGATTTTTTACAGTTGTCCCTTCTGATAAGTTTGACACATCGAATATCATTCTAAACATTTTGTTGCATCCGAGTTTTGGGTATTTAAAGCTCAAAATTCACGGATTTGATGTGAGGCGGCGGCGCCTGCAAAATCGCCGTGGTCCCACGCGGCGCAAAAACCCAAAACGCGCGTTGTCGTCAACGTGTTAAAGGAGGAATTCACGATTAGAATGAAGGTCGAAGAAAGGGAAACTGACCTAGTTGAGGGACCCACGGACCTCCTGAGGGTGCGAACTGACGCGCAATTCGCATGGAAAAATTTGACCTCGGCGACCTATCATGCCTCAAAGCTGGCGGGTCCGGCGATCTCCGCCCACCGATCATCTGATCACTCGCCGTAGTTCAATACGTGGCGAGTGATTAGATAGCTGAGAGAGCGTAGTGTTGAAGGGCACAGCGATGAGAGTCGCATCAATGCTCGAATCAACGGGCAAGGAAGGGGTACCCATTTCTCGGGTTCTGGGCCGTTTCTCATGGTTCTTCCTTCTTTCGTGTACCACTCACCATCCCTAGGTTAATTTGAAATGGGTTGCTTTTTCATCGTGAATTCGTATCCTTTAAAGCGATTCCAAGGGAGAAGCTGCCAAGCAGTATTATTCACGAATAATGGTTAATCTGGTTTTCAAATTAATAAAAGCAATCGTCAAATCATTGAACGGCCGACCTGCACCGCGCTAAATTTGACGATTAAGCAGCCCAATAGCGAGGTAGAGATAAGGGCTTTTAGGGTCAAACGGTTTCAACTCTCCCTGAGTCAGGCGCAGTGTTTAGGCTAAATTACAACTTATCTCGTTATTTCCTACCCAAAATAGGTTAAAATGTGTTTACCGGTCACCCCCCCCGACCAGCTGTTCTTCTGTCTGTGACAATATGTAGTATCACTAAGAAGGGATCTCTTCTAAGAAATGATTTGTGGTTGTGCCTATTAAAACTCGCATCCTCAAGAGCAAATCAGCAAAGCCGTAGGAGTTCCGTCTCACAATTTTGAGGTGGAATCTTTCCATTGCGTACCCACGCTGGAAAATGAGCGCTGCACTATCTCTGGTTACCGATCGCATGAGATTCGACCGCTGGTGTAGGAGGCGACTGGGCGTTACTTCTCACTACGCATGGTCCGGTTGACTGTCTCCTGGACCGAACGAGTCCGCCTAGGCCAACCAAGCCTTCCATCCCTCCGGGGTCGGTTAATTGGTACCAGACTTGTCTGGGAGGATAAAAACACTGACTTGTACATCGGCTGGCCCCCGCAAGTCATTGTATAGGCCACATCGCATTCAAACGCCACTACGAATGAATGGAAGTAGAATGCGTGGCGCATCCAAAAACTCCAAAATCATTAATCTTTTTATTGCCTTTGTTGAAGTCAGTCCTTAGAGCTCATTGTGGTCCTACTCATTCACAGCGGGCCAATATCCACTGACTATTCAGCACAGCTAAAAACGAAAGAATTAATTTTGGGACAAATTTTGGGACAATATCAAATTTCCTAGAATCGCTGAAAGTTATCGTAAAACGAGGGCTCACGGAAATTATTAGTGAAACGAGTGAGAATGAGGAGGAATAGTCAAGGAAAAATTGAATGACAGGAATGACGATGGAGAGATGAACAGACCACATGTTAGGCAGCTGAGATAAACAATTCACTCTCGTCCAAGGCTGGCTGCATTGATTGTCAAGGATGAAATAGTACTGATCATGGCTAGCCAGGAGGAACAATTTGCACGAAGATGAGGGCCAGGATCGGCGCCACAGTAGACGAGCAAGTAGGATGTGAGCCGCAGATGTTACAAAGCGCTGCGAAGAGTGTCACCTTGCGGCTAATCAATCCGAAAATCAGTCAAATATTCGTGTTCGACGCATGACACCGCCGGGGCCGCCGTCCAAGGGGCTGCAGAGCCGGAGAGGAGGGGGGGGGGGAATTTCAGATCTGTTATTCAGAAATGTGGAACAGGATAGCCTTGATTTGAAGGCCCAAACATTCTCTTCAACACATTTAGTGTAACAATGCTGCTGAAAAAAATCTGAAACATTTGCACTAGAAAAAAGTTCTCGAGTGTCAAGAAAATATTGGCAGTATTGATTTACCAAGATTAATGGCAATTTGTTCAGCTGAACTCTGCCGAAAGGCAACTTGAAAGTCCATTGAAATGCAGCTTATATAAGAGATACTTGAGCGGCCTCAAAACGAATTGAAAAGAGCACTCTGCTTGAGCTGAGGGCACAATATAGTGAAATATAATAATAATTTTCCAAAATGGATAGATTAGGGCACATAGGGCCTCTATACATTTAATTAGCGGTTCAAGAAAATTGTAAAAAAGGATATAAGGATAAGGCACTTAGCCTGGATAAAGCATTTGCCGTTGATCAATCCCTTTTTGGGATGCGGCACGCATTCTACTTCCATTTGTACATTCGTAGTGGCGTTTGAATGCGATGTGGCCTATACAATGACTTGGGGGGCCAGCCGATGTACAAGTCAGTGTTTTTCCTGAGGCAAATTTAACCGACTCCGTAAGGATGGGTGGCCCTGGACGACGCACGACCCAGGATTCGATCCCCAGACCGCGCGCGTGGTAAGCGTGCCACTTGCCACTACACCACTTTCTCTAAAAAATGTACGGTATGGAAAAAGTTGATCCAATTCGGAACTCGTTGAAATTTATACAGTCACATCTCCCTATTTCGGCCGATTGATTCGTACCGTTAGTGCCTCATTATATCAAACCAGGTGAGCATGTACGCATCCTGTTAACGCAATTTTCGGTGCTCCATAATAATGTGCCCTGATGGGTCCTAAACGAGTTAGAACTCAATGTGGAAACTGTCGACTGTGCCCATAAAGAATCTCAATTACTTCTGGAACGTAGAAGGTTGGATCCATTTTTTGCCATAGTCTATAACATTCCGCTCGATGACCAAAAACAAAAGCAGCTCTCCACAATCGAAAATGATGACCCTCACCCGAAGGAAGCAGTTTTAAGCTTCACTTTGTACGAAGGATGCCTTCAGCTCCGGCGCCATAAGGAAGTCAGGATAATGTTAAGTTATTTTGCGGTAGGGTTTGGTGAAAGGCGTTCAAACTAATCACAAAGGTCGATTTAGAGCAAAACACTGCATGAAGAGGTTAAAAAATCCGAATACGAACGAATATAATGAATAGGTAGTGAATGCGTCATTGAAGGCTGAGTAATGTAAAAACATGGCCCTGGTGGTGTAATTGGTGGCACATCAGCCCGGAAAGTTGGGGCTTAATTGTCGTCTAGACAAGCAGTTTTGACTCTATCCAACCACCTTTGCGATAACCTTCACATCGCGTTCTGAGGCCAAAAACATGCTGGCGGTCGTTTCAGTGCTCTGCCATTCTAACTTTTTCTGGCGACGGGTTACCGCTGTCAACTTCACATGTTTAACTGAGACCAAAGTTCCTTTCCTTATTAGGTTTTCAGAAAATCATCTTTTGGAGCTCATAATGTTTCATGACTGTCATCTATCTACCTAGCTCAACCATTCTTTATCCTAATTACCATTTCGCCGAGCTGCTTAATTGCAGTGCAGTGGAGGCTAATGAGATGGCTATTGACATTCCCTAATGTATCCGTCTTGCGTCTAGTTGCTTGACCATAGGAGAAAATGGCAATCTGAGCATCTAGCAGTTGGCAAAAATGAGGATGAAGGGTTCGACCTCTTGCTGCAAGAAGTCTTTTGGCTTTTTTTTTTACCATGGTACTCCGATGGGTTTGCAAGCGCTTGCGATCAGTTTGTCACTTTCATCCGTACATGATCCACATGAGACAAGAAGAACAGAACTCTAAAATTCGGTAAATTAGTCCTCCAAAGTTTGTTGTTTCATAAAACTACCTCAGTGCTGGAGGCTACAATGAGGCGATTTTGCATCTATCGAAAAAAGTGTTGGCTTTCGCGTGAGTTGTGGGGGTCGGGGTGGTGGGGCGGGTGGGAGAGCCACATTGCTGCCATCAGGCACTAGGATCTTCTCAACCGATGCCCCCTCGCGCAACCTTTTCATTTTTCATTACGTCGCTTTCGTTCCCCTGCCGATTTCGTTCCACTTCACTCCAGAGTTCCTCTAACAGCAAAAAAACATTGGATGTACTGTTAACAGCGATGAACATTCGCTTGACGACATCTGTCCCCCTCACGCTCAACATGCTTCAAAAAACCTTTCAAAATTTGAACATTCTGAAAGAGACATTCTTCTTGGTTAGCTATTGTCATCAGATCTCCACGTGAAATCGTAGAAATTGCTCGAAATGCCGCCAATATTGAATACTGATTCTTCTAGCTTTCTCATGCCTCACACAAACTTCTGAGCGTCGTAGCAATGCGAAATCGTGGAGATGGGCGGAGTCCACAGCGGGGAAATGCTTGTGCATCGCGGGGAGGCGCGGCGAAAACTCATTCAAAGCGCGCCCGTTGCTGTCCAACGCTGGATTCATGTAAGAGCGTTGACGCGATTTTCGAGCTGGAACGGAACTTTGTGGGAAAATGATGTATAACGATTACTGTCTGACGCGCCGCCACCCCAATCGTTTCCTAGAAGTATACTAATCGTCAGAAGGAGCAGGGTGGATGAACATTATGTTCACGATACGTAACGTCAAAAAGCGGCGTGCTCACCCACTCTCATAGCACCCAAGTGTTCTCTAGTCGACCACTCCCCCTCCCCCCCCCCCCCCCCCCAAGCACCCAATAAAAATTTAAATCAAATTTTCAATGAATAATACGCTTTATCAAGAATAGAACACCAGAACTTATTATTTACAATATTTCTCGTCGCTAGCATCGTCACAGTGTGACACTCCATCGCACCAGTTACTCCTCGGAATCGCTTGCTTCTGATTCTCACACTGCACGTATTTCTCCTCCGTGTCACCTGTAGAACAGCATATTTCTTTGGGAAATGTGACCCCACAGACCAATGCCCAAATTACTCCGAAAAGTGATGGTTTAACTCACCACAGTTCACTTCGTCCTCTCCCATCGCACAGTGTCGTTCACCGTCGCAGTGCTTACCCCATTCGATGCATGACGGTCCCACCAATGACTGATAGCACATGAACTTGCCAACGCAGGCTTAAAGGAGGAATTCACGATAAGAACGAAGGTCAAAGAAGGGGAAAATTGCATAGTTGGGAGACAGGCGGACCTCCTGAGGGTGCTGACCGACGCGCAATTGGCAGCGAAAGATTTGACCTCGGCGATCTAGCATGGCTCACTCTTGGCGCGGTTGGCGGGGTACGCCCACCGACTATCTAATCACTCGCCGCAGGTCTATACGTGGCGAGTGATTAGATAGCAGAGAGAGCGTAGTGTTGAAGAGGGCACAGCGATGAGAGTCGCATCAATGCGCAAATTAAGGGGCAAGGAAGCCTTTAATGAATAGTCCCTATCGAATTGAAAAAAGCACAAACTTGTGTTCCGATTGCAGCCAATCTCGTCCAGGTTGGAGCCGTCGCCGCAATCATCGAAGATCCCATCGCAGCGTTTCTCGGCTGAGATACACCGCCCGCTTTTCACGCAGGCAAACTCGTAACGTGGGCAGGATGCTGGAATGTAGCATAATGTCGTGAACCCAGAGAAGGAAATACTAGGTACTTAATAGACTTTTACCTATACTACTAGCTATTTAATAGACTTTTGCCGGCCTGTAAAACAAAATGAACTAGAAATTTTGGAATGGTAAACAAAAACTGGCCACCATTCCCTCCTACTAGTAGTCATTTCACTGCGTAACTAATGAATTATAAGTACGCAGATTCTTTGAACTGCCTATATATTTATGCATGGATGAACCTATCCTCATTCACCTTAAAGGAATAGGTTACGGAAAGGACATTTTCACATCTGCGGAGAAACGCTCCTACAGACAATTAGCAGGCGCAAGGAAGCGATGTGGTCCTCCCACGCGAAAGGTGCTGTGGTCGCTGAGCAGACCCGTGTGACGCTCCGCCCCCAGTGACGTAACGCCCACTAGTTTTGTTGATGATCTGGATGGACTGTTTGCTGTTGGCTTTTCATTTTGGATGATCATTTCCCTTCTAGCGGCTGTATCTTCCATCTTGCCCATGTTATGCCTGTCAATTACAAATCGAACACTATGCTTGTTGGCATGATGGCAGCTATCGGGGTTAACACGTCCGAACAACCTCAGTCTTTACCGTCGCTCATCCATGATCGAAAATGAAAGGGCAATCAAAGGGGCACTATTTTGCTTATTTTTGACGGATTTCTTTGCTTTTTTCGCCACTGATGTACTATTGAGGACCCCCTCGTCCCCTCCAAACCACATTTAAACCTAGCGTAACCGCTGCCTTTAATATTTACCCAAACCACGTACTTTCCGAAAATGAATCTTAAGGCCAGCAATTCTGTTCTTTCAAGGAACCACTCCCATTTTAGTTTTTCAGAACTAACAGTTAGAATCAGTTGAACTCGGACAGACTTACGGCAGTTGTTGTCCGTCTCCGTCGCAGACAGTCTGGTGCCCGTGCAGTCTCAATACAACAGCGAAACAGCGTTTTGGGCACCACGCATCGAATCCCGATCAGTGTCACGATCTCGGATTGCATGAAATTAGCTAGTTTAGGTAGTTTGCGCAAGTTCCAAACTTGTACTTACTGCAGTGCATCACATGGTCGTATTCCGGACAGGTTCTGATAGCGTTTCGATAGTTGCAATTGGTTGTCGCTCGGTCGAAAGCTTGATCTTCTGAAGAACATCTCAACGGAAAAGTGCGCCCGATAGAACACTGAAACGGAAGAGTACGAAAAAAGGGATCTGCGACCCACTTCAACGCCAGCTGACTCCTAAGAGTCATTATGTAGGAGTGAAGTAACGCATTCAAAACACTATACTAAAAGTGCATGGCGCAATCTCAAAAGAAAACTTAACAATGTCAATAGCTTTGTAGTGTCCAAGAGCAAAGACAGATCAAACAGCAAAATACTCTAGTGGCGCACAGAACGCTTTTGGAAAGTTCCTAAAAACTCCTTCCCCCCTTTCAATCTCGGTTAAATACCGATGTTTGAAGGACGGCAGACGATACAGGATAGGTGCAACTTGCCTTCTCTGCAGGCCATAGAGCCTGCCTACTAAGACCTTCCTATGCCGAATCACTTCCTGGATAAATTGCAATAACGAGATTTTCTATAGTGTTGTGAAATTCAGCAGAACCGACCTGAAAGAATGTGGATGAACAGGAGGTGTTGTAGATGAAGTGATCAAGTCGAGCCAAACCATACCGCCATAAGTCACGTCGTTTGAACTCGACTAAATCCGAACGCAGTCTCTAAAGTGCCTATAAAGCTTCCTGTCACCAACTGACCCGATCACAGTAATTGATTTCATAGGCTCCGTCCGTAGCTGCAGAGATGGTCGATGTGTGTACTTCTGGTTGCCGTGCTCGAAAAAGTAGAGCATGCACAAATCAACACATTAGACTTTGCTTTGAGGTACCTAGTCTCTCAGGTTCTACGCGCTTATAGAAAAGCAATCAGTAGATTCGTCCGCTATGCCTTAAGCATCATAGCTGCATCGTTAGTTTCAAAACATTTTGAATTTACCTGGCCAGGTTTCCGGAAAGTAGGCGGTAGAACGACGGCGATTCTTGTGCGGCCACAAGATCCCAGAAGTCCTCTTTCGACTGAAAACAACAAGGCAGTCACAAATTTCGCTTCCATCACTCTACATTATCTAGTTAATTTATCTGATCTCAAAAATGGATAAACGAAAGGTGGATCGATGCTTTGTAGAAGCTTAGCTCACAAAAGCAGAAAACGTGAAATTCTCACGGCTTACAAGTGAGCGGTAGCGGCTGTAGTGTTGTCACAAGTGACCGCAATGTACTCCGCAATGGGGTATCACGACAGAGCCCATCACATGCTAGGAGAGCCGTCACGGTCACTGGCGAGACGCGCCGCGTACGGTTTCGCGTCAAGCTATACAGAATGTGCGACAGTACGCCTCACATCACACGGTGCCACTCGTCCGCTGTCCCGTTCGCGTTTCTGTCGCCTTCCTCATCGCGGCGATCGGCCTCCTGTCGGTGACCCTTCACAATTTGATCGTTCATTAGAAATTAGAGCGTCGTTCCCGCTTTTCCGTTTGTTTTTCTCTATCTTCTCGCGCCCGCTGGGTCCTTATTGCGTACACTCGCCATCCCGCAACAAATCGCTCTTGAAAGCAACAAGTCCTAGCAGGGTCTGTGCTTCGGAATATTAGGCTGTTAAGAGCACGTAGCCTTGACAATGGAGAACATATGATTGGAATCTCAACAAAACTCACATCGGAATGCCGCAAAAGGCTATATAAACCCTAAAAAAGGTGAGTCCGGAATTTTTGAAGCCCACTGCCACCGTTGATTGACTGCAGAGGCTTCGTGATCTTCGCTTTGAGACCACAGGACTATCAGACTCGGATCCCTGAGTAAAGTCGATGTGGATGCTGCAGTTCTTACTGACATTTTTTTTACCGGGACAGCCGCACTTTTTCTCCGCAGCGAATGACGATGCACGCACAATCCGTCCAACTGCAATTTCTGGCTATTGTGCAGCATTGGGTCACGCAATTTACTCAGCGGTAAGATCAGACAACTTCGTCTCGAGGCGTCTCTTCCTCATTGCGCGACAGAGAAGGATCCCTGTCTAAGTTCTTGTTCGACTTTTTTCATTTTTTTCTTTCATTATCGGTCAACTTTTCACCCACAACATCACTCTCGGTAGTTTTTGCCCACGAATTCGTTCTTGGATTGTTGGTTCTATAGGCAACGCTCTGGTTCCCTTGCTGTTCTTTCGAGACCTTTTCGCACCTTCAGTTTCGCGTATATCTGGAATGCCCCACGTATACTGGTCATGGGATGTACTACCTTGAGAAATCGGGAACTTACTGAATTCAAGAAAGAAAGACGCGTAAAACGCTGATAACGCGAAACCCAGTTCAGAAATCCCTAACATCATCGTCTCCATCAACTTAACACTAGATATCAGTGCACTCTCATCCTTGACTATTTGAGAAATCTAGATCGTGAAACCAACTCACATTCAAAAATGGCACTGCCGATCGTCCTAGAGATTCGGCAACTTTTATGACAGCAGACGAACATAAAAGGATAAGGATCGTCATTCACTCCTCCCGACGGATAGAGCTTGGTCCTATAAACTCGCACATTAAAAGCTGATGGAGGGGGAAATAAAGAATAAACAGGCCGCAGAAAAAATTCGGTCATAGACAGCTGTGAGACAGAAATTCTGCCAAGCTCCCTGGCTATGCGATTTCAGCAAATGACTGATGGAAAAGCATCTAAAAGTAAAGGCGCTATCGCAATATACGGGGGCATCTTCTAGGACTAAACCTAGGAGGGGCAGGAGCTTCGGGAAAATGAAAATGGCTCACGCACCTTGGAGTCTCTCCTCCCCTGCCTAAGGCTTAGTCCCGTTTTTAACAAAAAAAGACATGTTTCACGCGGTTTCAAATGCACTGCCATTACAGTGCCCCGTATATTGCGATAGCGCCAAAGTAAATTCAAATACAAGTGAATGATTGAACGAGAAGGAAGAAATCGTAACATCCCTAACGTTTCGATGAGTAGAGCTGCCAGACAACATCGGGGGTTATTCAACAGGAATTTTAAACAGACAGCAAGATTGGCAGCATAAAAATCGTATGAGGATGGTACGGGACTAAAATCGGGACCCCGTTCCTTGAATTGCTCACCAATGCAGAACAAAGTTACCCACTGATTTCCCAACACTTAAATCGTGAATGGAATGAGCTCTCATGTAGAGTAGTAGTAGATTTATAACATTCAGTTCGAAATATAATATATCGATCCTAACCTCCTCTGAGATTTACCACAAGCCAAAAATGGAATGAGAGTGTTGCTCTACAGGAAATCGAGCAAGTACATAAATAAGTAAATCAGTTAAATCAGTTTTTCGCTTACCTTATAGTCTAGGTTGGAATTTAAGTACTGATCATTGCCGAGCTCCCTCTTTTTAGAACCTCTGTACTGATGTTTATTTTGATGTGTTCCTTGAGCCGTGGACGTTTTTAGGTGGTTTTATTCACAGCCCGACGTTTCGACCAGATCTTGTTCCTCAAAGGCTCAATACACCACAATCTAGTTGAAATGTCGGTTCGTAAATAAAGTTTCCAACTAAAAACTTCTACGGCATAAGAAACATATCAAAATAAACCCCGAGTTTTCCGGACGTATCTTGATCAAAAATGTTTTGAGCACAACCGGCACGCTACTTGCTCCGTCATCAGGCTTGCCCGATTCTCTCCATTAAAAAGGGATGAGGCTTATTGTCCAATTATTTCTTTAGCGTTTTTACACTTCTAGATGGGGCCTAAACTGCTTTACATACCCAAGTATAGTTCCTAGGCAATTACAAGCTAAAGCTAAAGAGCGTTTTAGCGCCACCACTTTGGTGTACGGCACGACCTGTACCCGATTGAAAGTTATGTGACCAATATCAGTCTTATGTGCTTCACAAGATCTGACAAGCAAGCTAGGATACCCGATGAAATTCTTCGCTAGCGCTATCTCAAAACACACGGACATGGCATCGCGATGCTTGAAATGCCTAAAAATATCTCCTTCTGTTATTGAATGTGAATTAAGCCATAGGTTCGAAGCAAACTCCAGTGTGAGCAGTTTTTCGTTCGGAGAAGCTCCTTCCTCCTCCCATAGTCAGTCCTGGAGGGTGCCCCCTATCCGGCGATAATGTAGTGCAGCCGATATGAGTTGAGCGGCAGGAACTGTAAGTTGAGCTCCCACTGTTCACATTGAGGAATAGACCATCGTTAAAAAAATTTAAAATTGTAGTCAAAGTACCATTTTCTGGAACCGTTCTGCCATAGGAAAGCTTATCAATAAAAAAATGGATTCAAAAACAATTTTATCCACCAATTATACTAAAAAAAAGCAAATATTATCATCAATTACCATTATTACCACTAGATTATACATGATTATTATTATCATTATTACTATTATTATTAAGCTATACGAAATGAAACTGAGCAGATCTGGCAACCTGCCATTAACGTCACATTCCATAGCGAGAAATGAGGAAATAAATCTCAGGCAACAAATCGTTCAACCAACAACAAACACGAAAAGCGGACAATGAAGAGCCCAGTCCCGCAATTCATGCAGGTCACTTGAGTCCATTCAACGGGGTGTAGAACAGCGCAAACCCGGCTCAGTTTCACTGTTTGCTTTTGAGATCCCGACGCGATAAAATACCCTTTCGCAGTCGTTCTATGGTCGAAAGTGATCGGAACAAGCTATAGAATCGGGCGAAATATCACCGCACTCGAAAGCTGTTTGCAAGTGGCTAAGAGGTCGACAGGAGTCCATATGAGATCAGCTGATATTTAAGGCAGTACACTTGTGTTTTACCAAAAAATGCCAATATCTAACCCGCTCTGAGAAGAATTTTGTTTACCTGGGTGGAACTCTAAATCTCGGCCCGTATGGTCAATTGAACATCTTACGTGGTCAGTTGATCTTCAAAACTTCACACTTTTCCCCCATAAAAATTGCTACTGTGTATGTAAATCACTGGTTAACTTATAGTCAGAGCTTCACCTCCACCACTTTTTGGTTGGCTCCTTCATCCTTGATGGTACAGTGGTAACTTTTCGTACGTGTGTCCATATGCGGTTATAAGTACTGCTTCTGAGAATTCTCGATTTATGGCAATCGCCATGAGATATGCCAAGCAATACCCAAGCAATGGGTACCCGACAGGAGGCCCGTCGCGCGGCAAGAAGGCAGAGTCAGCGGACGAGTCGCAGCGCGTACTGTAGTGATTTCGCGTCAAGTTAAATAGAATGTACCATTGTACGTCCTACATCGCACATCACGCGCTGCGACTCGTCCGCTGACTCTGCCTTCTTGCCGCGCGACGAGGCCTCCTGTCGGGTACCCCCAAGCAATCAGACGTCTGCTGCTCCTCAGTGTGGTTGATAGTTGTGTTTGGGTCTTTACTCGAGAAAAACAGATAC
>MU891381.1:0-25876 GCA_036418205.1 Ostertagia ostertagi
TTCGCCGACCTTTCACTCCTTCCTGGGAGACTTCTTTTGAACCTAATTTTGTTGTTGCCTAATTAAGAAAGAAAAAGCATTATAAACAAAACAATTGATACGGTTCGTTTCGCTCCTTCCTCAGACGAACCTTATTATTTCGTCAATCCCCGGAGCTCATCAGTGAGTTGGGATTGGCGAAATAAAGACACAGGGGAAAGACGAAAAAACCTCAAAGTGACGCAAAAAATTATTATTTAATAAGTCTATTAATCACAATCATTGACAACCATTGTCTTATACTTGAAAAACTTTGCTTCGGGCGAAAATTTCCGACGCGGTGATAAGGTGCACCCTTAGCAAACCCGTGGATCAAAATTTACCAAGACTAACAGATTTTATCCCTCCCATGAAACGCCTGGACTTGTAAAGAAAGTGTATGCTCTCATACGACTTTTGGGCAGCGACTACCGATCTGTTTGTGGACTATTACGTGTTTCAACGTTCGACAAAATTGTTTTCAAGTCACTTGCTTGGCGCATTCCAAACCATGGATCGCCTGCTCTTGCGGTGAGCTCTACTGAGGAAAAGCCTTGGCTAATGCTCAAACTGGTTCACAGCCAGTTGACCCTAAAACGACAGAAGGTTTGGTTGCTGCGCAAATGGATCGAATTAGTGAGCTGGTGAACCGTGAAAATGCGACGGCAGTAGCGCTTTTCACTACCCTGCCAGGGTACTTTCCTACCTAAATTTTCTTTATACCTGGATACAATTGATATAAGCAACGCTTTTTGCAGCAGTTTGTCAGAAATTGCTGGCTGTATAAATATTTATTGAAATTATTGTTTATTTGAACTTTTTGTTGCAAAATCATTTTGCAAAGTACGAAAGGAAGTCAATCCAAACGTAGAAGTTTCCATAGGTTCAGAGTACCAGAGCCATTTCAATCGGACCACCTGGTATTCGAAGAATCGTACTCGTTCATCCCTTTGAATGACATGGATGATTTCGTTCACGTCCAAAAAGCTTTGTCCAGTGTCGTATGCCCTACAATAACCCGTGGGGTGACACATGTGGGGCTGTGTCTGTGTTTACAATGGCGCTGAAGTCGGCTCGAATTTCGTATATACGATCGGGCAACGTCGCTTGACCACTGCAACCATCATTGTTCCCATACGTTGGCGGGTTTCTGCACCGATCCTGCAGAATCATGGATTTCCCTGCTGCCCTGCTCTTACACCATCTCCTTTTTCACCCGCTCAGGGCTTATTGTATCCATTTTTCGAGGGGTTTGAAAAATGATGAATTCTGTTTTTCACCACGCTTCTAAACCCTGCACTGTCCTTTCTTCAATGTTGGCTGTAATATGACTCCTCAGGCGTTTCTCACAACACGCTTTGTTTGTGACCTATCGAATAACCCAGGGAGCCATTTTGCAATCATATTTTACCCGGTGTGCTTCTGTTCCATTGTTAAATACCCATGGGTGTAGAAATCTGTGCGCAATAGCTAGAGCGCCATATCAAGCTGGCACAGTTCGTGACATCCTTCCCGTTGAGCTTGTCCGGGTATTTCTACCCAACTAAGACCATTCATCCGATACCGGACCTGTTGTTTTGTTGAACAAAAGTTTTGCTTTGGTTATTTGCCTTCAGTTTGACAATTTCTCTCCCAGTCAGGCATCAGCATCATTTTGGCATTCACTGTAGTCTAGCGGCAAATGCTTTGTCCTTTTATCCTTTATAATGATTCCAGAAAAATTTGAAGCCCTAAAAGAATTCCCAATCTCGATGCCGTAAAATCAGCAGTTGTGAAGGAACGTCGTCTCGAACATAGTGCAATTACTATATTCTCCGGGCCCACCAAATCACTCATCCTCTCACCTTTGGTTGTGTCAGCCGCACATCTACTCTAACAGACAACGTCGGGAATCCGAGCTTGTCTTACCTTTGTTCGGAGCTATTGCAAATAGCCGCGATAAGAAGAAGTCAATGGACCAAGGCAAAGAATACCACGAGAATAATAGCTGAATTTCCCTTTGTGACATCGTCCAGTCCGAGCAGAGAGACACTGCGCTCCAAGGAGAGGGAAAACGCGAGGCCTCAAGACCTTATGCAGTTCCCCCGTACTTTGCTTCTAAGTCACAACATTGTTGCGCCTTCTGCGCTTCCAGATACTTCTTATTCACTCTAGAAGGGACTAGATCTTAGCATCCGACCCGTGGCTGTGAGCACTTCCAGCTCGAAGTTTCTTCATTGAAAGAGAAGCTGCTGCCTGCGGCCGGTCATTGACGAAGCCTAAAGTCGGCTGGAGCGCAAGGTATGGCCCATTCCTTTATGAACTCACTGCTGACCTCATCGTGAATTTGCCTTGATACTAGAAATACACATTCGTTTGTACTTCCATCGAAACTTGTATAAAAAATGCAAGGGGCCTGACAATCCTATAACGTAAATATCTATGCTCACCGAAAATTTCAACTGAGGAACCCCTGAATGCTAAGTAGATGGAGATTAATTGTACCAAACGAAACCCAAACCTCAGCTGACTTCGGCGTTCAGGAAACAGTGTGGTTGATATACGCCGGACTACTACCCTCCCTTCAAAAAGCGAGAAAGTGTCGGGTGCAGACCATGCACCACAAGTGACGACGGCCTTCAAAATGTTAATGTTTTCTGCCAATGAAATGATTAGCCTGTTGCAGTTGTATTCTATCGATTGTCACTAATTACAACTATCATTTACCAGAAATCAGCTATCACTATGAACAACTTCTAACCAGATTTACTTGGAGGCCGTCGTCAGTTGTGGTGTTTGGTCTGCACCCGACACTTTCTCGCTTTTTGAAGAGGTAGTTCCAACTATTATAACAACACGGCGGGATTCCTCTTGCATAGTTTTCACTTGCAATGCGGGAGCACTGCGATGCGGATAGCTGGGAGTTGCACATGAGGTATTAACTGCTGCGTCTGTGAGCGTGGTCGACCTCGACCTTCAAAGTTCCAGATGTTCCACTCGTTCACTTCGCCAACCTTCCTCCCATTACCCCCATTGCAATCATCCGCCACAATTTCTGCGCTATACAGCTGTACTCAACCCCTTTATGACTACTCAAGGTTCTAGTGAGGGGCTCTGGATTGATTTTACTACCATCGCTGGTACGATCTTGGGTAATGGATACAAAATGAATAATGTAATTTGATGGAATCTTTTTTTTCTTTTCCTCTCTTCCCTCAACCTGCAATATTTTTGAAATCGACTCTTCGTGCTCGATTTATAGAGAGTTGAAAGGTGCTCTGATTGATATGAAGTGATTTTCCCCGAGTTCAAAAGCGTTTGATGATTTGCCTTTCAACGGGCAGCAATTCGATCGTAAGGTGATGTTTTTGTCCTACTCAGACCAATCCTGTACAAAAGCGCGTGAGGAATGAAGCTTTGGTTGTTTTATAAGTATTAAAATCAAGCAAATTGTTGTTTAAACCAGTTTAAAAACAAGTAATAGTGTCGTAGTATAAAGATTCCTATTATACGACTATGCGGGGGGTCCGTGGGCCAGGGGGTGTGTGTATGTATGTATGTATGTATGTATGTATGTATGTATGTATGTGTTTTTGATACAAAAGTCGATGTTGAAAGGGGTAGTGGAGGCATGTCGTTTTAAAAAAATTCTATAAAACGTAAAGGTGGGCGGAGCGTGCGTCACAGTGGGCGGAGTATGTAATATGTGTGTGTATGTATGTGTGTATGTATGTATGTGTTTTTGATACAAAAGTATTAAAAAAGTAATAGTGTCGTAGTATAAAGATTCCTATAAATAAGGAAATGGGCGGGGTTTGCGCGGTGGGCGGAGTCTGGATATGGCCTATGCGGGGGGTCCGTGGGCCAGGGGTGTGTGTATGTATGTATGTATGGTTAATGTTCGGTTGTTCTAAGCAGCATTTCGCCGTCCACACCGATACGCTTCGTCGTATGCAGCCATACCACATCGTCTATGATAGCTCTCAGGACCCCCTTGCAGTTTTTCAAGCTTGGGCCCAGATTGGAAACTTCTCATCTCGAAGGAAGTCCCTTTTATCTGGAAATGCACCATTTGAGAAGTGTTTCCGCGCAATAAAAAGGTAAGAGGTTGTTGTCGGACTGAATTTTTGAGCACTGCTCTCAACCCTCCTCGACCAGGAGGACGGCCAACGACATTCTCACCCACCTCTATTTACCCGTGGCCAGATGTTTTGCTCACCCTAACCCGGTCGCACAACAGCGCCCATTTCTAGCGCAAATATGTACATCTCTGTACGAATCCGGTACAGGCAATTGTGGTCAACAGTTGAACCCTGAAGTGAAATTTTTCAAGAGTTGGTCATCAACATATTCATTTTTCACCTGTCAAAGAGAGCGGAAGAGTGCAGTGGCCTCGCTTATCACGCGCCCGGCCCGGGGATGGAATCTTGAGTCGTCCGTCGCCCAGGCCAACCAAGTCTTGCAACCTTCCGGAGTTGGCTAACTGGTACCGGCCTTGTACATGCTTTATCCTTATCCTTTTAATCTCCCGAAGGAGGCGCAGGAGGCAATGGAAAAACGCCTACATAAATTTGCAGCGTTAACGAACAACAGGAGACAGTCAGAAGTTCTACTGTAATGAATCGCGAAAGAGTGGAGAGAGAAAATATGCCATGGTCATTTGATTTTCTTAAAGCTAAAGGTATTTCAATTTTTCCCTGAAGATTTTTTATGATTTTAGACTCATCCCAAAAAAGCCCCTCCCGATCCTGACTGTTGACGAATGACTGACGCGAAAGCTTTATCGATTCTCTCCATGAATCCTCCTTGTTCTCCAGATACTAAGGAATCCTTGCTTACTTATCCGTTCTTAGCTGACATAAGAGGATAGGTGGTTGCATGGTCCTCTTCTCCCTAGCCTTAATCCCCACAGTCGCAGTATCCGTCTGAGATGACTGCTTAATATAACTAGTAGTTTGTAGTAAACTCCTGAATTGCTATAATGAGTGCATTATTTTAGCTAGTATTAAGTCAAAAACATACGCGGCCGGTTGGCGACGCTTACCACACGCGCGGTCCGGGGATCAAATCCTGGGTCGTGAGTCGCCCGGGCCAACCAAGCCTTCCATCCCTGGGGGGTCGTTAATTGGTACCAGACTTGTCTGGGAGGATAAAAACACTGACTTGTACATCGGCTGGCCCCCGCAAGTCATTGTATAGGCCACATCGCATTCAAACGCCACTGCGAATGTACAAATGGAAGTAGAATGCGTGCCGCATCCCAAAAGGGATTGATCAACGGCAAATGCTTCTAATCTTTTATCCTTTATTTTATAATCATAAAGACAGTAAGGGGATCTCATATAAGTAGCGCTACCTTAACTAGTGGCTTGCATTCTTCAAGGAAACGTTTCTTCAATTCCACAACTGCGCAGCTATACTCATTCAAGTTGATCATAACAACCTTTTCAAAACCAACTGGAGCCGCAGAATTTCGCTCATTCTATGTATTAAATAAAAAATTTACAAAAAACTATTGGCAGCAGATCAATGCTAGATTCGCGTTCGACGAATGTTAATAAAATAGAGAATGGAATCCGTGGCGTAATCTGGCATTTACGGTTCTCAGAATGCGCCACGCACACCTCTTTTTCTTATGATCTTTGTAGTTGGAGCAATTGCATGCTGTATTCTACATTTGCGACTTGAATCGTGCATTCATTCTTGATTTCTTACATTTCTTCTGAATTTCATGTTTCTATCCTTATTCGTGATATAAAAGATAAATATATAAAGCTTTTCGCCAGGTGATCCCTTTTTGGGATGCGGCACGCATTTACTTCCATTTGTACATTATACGATGGCATTTGAATGCGATGTGGCCTATACAATGACTTGCGGGGGCCAGCCGATGTTCAAGTCAGTGTTTTTATCCTCCCAGACAAGTCTGGTACCAATTAACCGACCCCGGAGGGATGGAAGGCTTGGTTGGCCCGGGCGACTCACGACCCAGGATTTGATCCCGGACCGCTCGCGTGGTGAGCGCGCCACTTGTCACTACACCACTTCCGCCCTCAGCTTTCCATTATATTTCAAGATATCGTTTTAACTTCGTATTTCTCGTGCCTGTCTATATTTAAGTCTAGCTTGGTGTAGTTCGTGAGCTTGGCCGGCATTCTTTGTTAATTTTTTAGTGGCCACACGAACTGATTAATTTCAGGGAGCACCCGCACGACGAGAGAAAGGAGTAACACCTTCACGGAAGATAAAGGGCTATTCATTCTATGCCAACCAAGCCTTTTTCTGATGAGCCCTGCGTTCTGCTTCTCCTCAGAACCATGCCTGAACTTGGAGTATGCCACTTATGCAATCTGTTCCATACAATGACTCAAAGGGGGTGGTCAATTTATGAATCAGTATTTTCATTCCCTCAAAATCTTACTATTTCGAGGGATCGAGGGCTCGGCCGATCTGGGCAGGATTCGGACTGAGGTTCGACCCTCGACATCTGACTTGGTAAGGTATCATAGGCTGACTTCTCTTCACCTGTTCTTTAATTCTCAATATCTCCACCTCGTATTTCAATTTCATTTCCATTTCCACCCCCATATTATGACCTCTACATACTCGATCATCGACCTATTGACACGGGCTTCATCTCAAAATACTCTTTTGTCATTGTTAACAACGTTCCACCTCTAGTTTCACTCAAAGTCTTAGTTTCACTCGAAAACAGCGTATTTATTTTGACTTTTTTCCAAATGACGATGCTTTAGCTCAGCGTTTAAAGGGCAGAACACCGTATCAAAATTCTTGTTTTCTGGCTCGGTTCTTTTCATTAAAAAAGCGAATGCCCCTAATCTTCGAAACCAGTCCCCTGCGTGAAGAAGTGTCTGTAGCATCCGTATCTGGCCGTAGAGAAAGCACACGCAGTCCAGAGGTTCATGTTCGGACCGATCCTCTTCATGGATTACTCTCATTGATGCTCATGTCATTGGGGGGGGGGGGGATAGGATTCAGAGTGAGGGAGCGGTACAGTACTTGGACCAGCTTCAGGGAGGGAGAAAGAGCGGGACGGTATAAAGTTCTGTATTGGTATTTGTGTATTTGCTCTCTCGTGCGTTTTCCCCTTCCCTGGGATTATTCAGTGTCACCGCCAGCGCATTTTAGAGGCCTGTTTGAACATCCCGCGAGTCCAGGAGCGCTCTTTTGGGTCGATGAACACATTCGATCAACCAGCCATCGGACCGGCCGTTTCATGTAGGGGATATGCGTTTTTTTGGAAACCATTGGCTTCAGGAAAGTCTCAGCAAAGTCTCAAGGATTTCGCGTGGCCGTTGTGATGGCGAAGAACGGAAACTGATCATGTCGTTACGTAGCACTTGCGTACCGCCACAGAACCAGTTTCTGGCGTGCGAGCGCACATATCCTTCTGTAGAACTTTTTTCGACACCGTAAAATCTCGCAACGAGTTTGTCTCTCTGATCGTCCGACCGTTGCTCCTAACAAAGTGCGGGCTAGAAATCTCATCACGTTTTCACTTTCACTCGAAGTTGTTTTCCAGTGAAGAACTCCCATAGGGAATTTTTGGAGTCCAAATTGTTTAGCGCGGATTTCACTAAATTTTCCCTATCGGAATTGAGAAAAAGTTACCATTACCAGCTGGTAGTTGGCAACACTTGCTAAATGGATATCTACGGTAACCTCGCTCTTCACAGCTTAAAGTTCAGGAGTAACAGAGATGGTACACCGTAGAACCCGCATTGCCGCCATGAGCGCACCTTACTAAACCTCCAGCGCGCCAAACGCTTAGAGCTATGGGCGAGCGAGCACGCAATGAATCTCCCTGGCCTCCGCGGGCCAAGGGAGTTCGCTGCGACGTCAACAACAGTCAGGGCATCTCCGTTTTGGGATTGGCATGCTCATCTGGGGAGCCGGCCGGTAGCCTACTATCTGTGACGCCCGCACATAGGCTCTAGCGTTGCTTTTGAAGCGCTTTGCAACTGCCCGGACGACGCCAACGCGGCTCTGCTTTGCAGCGCAAAGTGCGGCGAGTGCAGACCCACGCCACATAGGTGACGGCTCCCCGAAATTAACTGTTTCTGCAGAATACAAAGGCCTAATGCATTTGTCATTCTAGTCAGCTGGTCAACTGAATAGAAACTCTAGCTTTACCACTTATTCAGCGGTATCACTGACGAATCAACATAGTTATCAGCACTGTTCACTCGAAGGCGCGTCATTTGTGGTGTATGTTCTGCAATCGACGCGGTTCTGGCTTCTGAAACGTAGGATACGTGCATTGACTTGGTAAATCAAAATCATACGAATGCATGCCTTCAAGCTAATTACGGAAACAGTTCCTATCTGCGGATAGGAAGGGATGAGCGGTTCGCATGGATTAGTCGCTATGGAACGGACGCCCCACATTGCATTTCCTTTCAGAATCGTAGTGGTCTGTGTTGCATAGTGCCTATGCAAATTGCTGCAGGAGCGTATGCGGGCTCAGATTTTATTCCTATTATGCCTCCTACAACTACTATTGGCTAGAAGGGGCCAGAAAATTCAGTTTGACCGGGTTTTTGTTCTTGTTTTTGTTTAACGTTTTACTAAATTCGATGATGAGCGCTAACTTGTGGGTATGCGCTATATGTGATGTTAAAAGCGGAGGTCGTTATCGTCGGGACTACCAGTACATTCAAACAGGGACGTAACCTGATGAAGAACCATTGACTACCTGACGTGCGGATACATAAATAGAAGGTTAACGTCGTTGTTCCTTACCAGACAGCTAGAGTGACCAAGCTAAAATTTCTTCTAATTTCTTTGCTCACAAAGGTGCTAGAAGAAACGAATCACGAAGGAGGGGGCTTAGTGAAGGCACTAGTTCTGTGCTTATTGTTTAGCACAAGGCCACTCTAACCAGGAAGGTCTTTCAGGGCGTGCCAAGCTTTTTGAAAACGGTCTTTTGCATGATATAGGGGCACATGCGGGAACCACAGAACCATGTTTAATTTTTCCTGAACGGCCCTCTGAATACCAGAAAAGGGGGTCCCTAGTTCGATTCCTCGTGGTGACAAATTTTTGCATTTCGAGTTGACGTTCCAAAATTCGCGCAAAATGGAGTTAGCATGAATAGATGGAGTTAGCATATTCAATGATTTCCATATTCATATTAGGACCGTCAGTAACCCTTACAAAAAGACTTTGATTAAAAATGGTGAAAAAGGTGTGACACCAAGCGGCCCCACTGTGGTGTCACACCTTTTTCACCAGTTTTTAATCAAAGTCTTTTGTAAGGGTTACTGACGGTCCTAATCATGAATATGGTACTAATTATTCATGCTAACTCCATTTTGCGCGAATTTTGAAACGTCAACTCGAAATGCAAAAATTTGTCACCACGAGGAATCGAACTAGGGACCCCTTTTCTGGTATTCAGAGGGCCGTTCAGGAAAAATTACCATGGTTCTGTGGTTCCCGCATGTGCCCCTATATCATGCAAAAGACCGTTTTCAAAAAGCTTGGCACGCCCTGAAAGACCTTCCTGGTAAGGACCAAATTGCGTCGTGAGCCGTCTACGAACCTCTTCCATCCCCCAGGGTTGGTTAATGGTAAACAACTTACCTGTAAGGATAAAAACACTGGTATGTAAATCGGCCGTCCCTATACTGATGAAATTACAAGTTCAAAATGCCACTACGATCTCGAGTAGATCTATAATATAATGCGTGGTGGATCGAAAAACGGATTGACTTGTGCTGAATGTCCTACACTTTTTTGAAAGGCGTCCTAAAAACAACCGTGTAACAGCTCCGTCATGCGAATTATTTTGCAAATAAATCAACATAATTACGATAACTCAGGGAAATTCTTGCACTAGTTAATTAGCGGTGACTTGGGTAGTGCGTGAAGGGCTTATCGGCCCTTTCCCACGCGATTTTTCCTTCAGTAGGACCCGCTTCTCCATCGGTTATCGATAGTAGTTAACCAACTGTGAATGTGGCGAAGCAGAAACTATCTAGTTCGTGGTCGCTCCGAGATCGACTTCGGTTATTTTCAGCTCATTCGTCAATGGGAGGGTGAAACCTGTTCTCTAGCGGTGACTCCTCCATCTCGACACACTGTTCATTGACTCGTTTTCTTGGATTCATTGCTTCGCTGTAACTATTCCGCTGTCAATCCTTACCTCTCTGAATCTTTATTTTTACTGGGGTCCGTTCATTCACTAGTGTGAGAGCAGATACTTTATATAAAGAAATAGTGGAATTTTATAGCTTATTTTCAAGATTTCAAGACAGATATTTAGCCCAATTTCCGTACAATCTTACCTGAGACAAACTTCGATTTTAAGCAAAGTTTGAAAGCTGGAAACGACGCTGATCGCGTTCTGCGTTTGCCTCGTTTTTCCATTGAGCAAAAAAAGCGCAGTGCTCCATATTGGGGGTATTAGGGATCCTAAATCGCTTTGGCCCTTGGGGACATACAAGCGGGTAGCCAAAAAATGGGCACGCTATGGACACAGGACACCATGAAAACAATGGCCATGGCGAGATCATGCAAACTTTTCGCCGCAGAGGGCGGTGGGCCGCTGTCAATGAAAGTCTCACGGCCAAAATATACTTAGATGTTCTCACAGTATGTAGAGGCAGGCCCTCCTCCACTGCTCTCACTGTCTTCAGTATATGACGTCATCTTCCATCACCGTTGAGCTTAAAAAGTCTTACTCGGAATTCGTTCCAGCCTAAGGCCGATGTCAGACTTTGCGAATCGCGCGATTCGCTAGCGTCCGCGGTCGCGTTGCGGTACCAGCCAATTGAGTGATTCACTGGCCGCGACGCGACCGCAGACGCTAGCGAATCGCGCGATTCGCAAAGTCTGACATCGGCCTTAGGGGATAGAAAATTTTTTGATCGTTTACTGGTCAGATTTGTATGCCAGGCAGTAGCTCTAAAAATGCAATAAAGTTATTGATTTTATATGTGGTTGAACGATTTTGTTAAAAACACCAAAATTTGATTTTAGCTTTCTATATTGTTATATGCACTTTTTCAAAATTCTTATTTAGGGGGTGGGCTCAAAGAGCACTAGTCAAGTCTCCGTTTCGCATGTGCCTTTAGACAGAGACTAAACAAAGGCGTATGTATTAAGCCTTAAAGGCAGCGACAGAACAGGAGGTGCTAGGGAAGAGGGGGCGGGGGCGGGTTAGATCGGAGGAAAGCGACGAAGCAGGCAATGTCGCTGTACCATAGTTAGCGACCGGAGAGATGAAAGGCTTGGTTGGCCCGGACGACGCGCTACCCAGTATTCGATCCCCGGACCGCGCGCGTGGTAAGCGTGCCACATGCCTCTACACAACTGCCGTCCTCCTAGAAAATTAATCAACAAAATTTGAGTTGCTTAGCTAATAGAAAACCCCGTATCCACCCTGACAACAGGCAAGCATCGCTCTTTACCATATGGTAGAGGCCATATATGACGTCATGTTTAGCTTTTGCAAAGGTTACATAGGAAATATTCCGAAGGATTATTCATGTAAATGCACACGCATTAACGCATTCCAAACCAATCCGAAAAACTGTAAATTACTGCTGTAATTCTCCTTTTCTTTTCACCTTCACACTAACCCATCTCCATGAATATTTTCGGAAATGCATTCGTCTGCTTTTTTATGATGTTTTTATGTTTTCGTTACAGCAAGTGCCAGATGGTGCCACCACTGCACAGCCGGCTGGCAAAAATCTGGTTTTGCCCACCAGGGCCGCGCAGGGCGCTGCACGCATTTCTTCATTTATTCGTCTTTCACCTCTATTGAACTTTTCGTTTCCCTCTTTGGCAGACCATCTGGGTGTTTTTTCCAGCAAATCTGTGCTCTAAAAGGTTATTTTTCAGCATTGCTATGAAAGGTTTCCTTGGAACAATTAACGCTCAGGTTCATTTCTTATCTAACCTAAGTAATTCTTAATGAAAATCACACCCATGCGCTAAATTTCTTAACTGTGACACAGAAGGACCCAGCGCTGTGCTATTGGCCCGTCCGTTGGCGCAATGTGGCTCTGGGGGAGGGGAGGCAGCGCGTAACATTGCGTCAGATTCACGGAATCGCTCAGTTTTGGGACTAAGCCTCGGACTAGAAGAGGGAATCCGAGGTGCGTAAGCAATTCTCATATCTAAGAAATCCGTCCCTCTGCGTTGGGCTTAGTCGCTAGTAGCCTTACCAGACCCCACCTTCCCCCTCCCCCTACCCCGGAGGCACATTGAGCCGGTGCGCTTGTTCTCTTCCTTAAAAATTATTTGTTCTTATTTTCATGAAATGTTTTCTATAGGTGCAATACACCTATTTAAAATAGTTCCTTTCGGTGTGATTGCTCGTGAGCATTACGGTAACACCGACTTCGGAAAAGGGGTATTCCAAAGTCACGTAATTTTTTCCCCGTCATTTTCTCGAATTTTTTATGTGCTATACGACTTTTAGTGGTGTAGGGTAGAATAAGTAATTGTGAGCCAGGGACGAGGTTTTGTTGGAAGAAGAGGGAGTACCGGGGTAGGTAGGCGAGCAGGCTCCTCTAACTGAAAAAAGGTCTCCACAGTAAAAAAAAAGCTCATTATTCCTCCGCGGTACTTCTCCCTCTCCCCTTGACTTCGGCAAACATCCTCATCACCAGTTTGTTTCGGGGTTTTGTAAATATTTTACTCTAAGTGCGTAGCGCATTTTTCATTTATTACTGGGGTCTATCCAGGTTAGGGGGGCATCATGATGCATTTTTCCAGAAAGCTAGGGTAACTCTGAGCCAGGGGAGTGTAGCCAGTCTAGGGGGGGGGGGGGGGTGAGGGCAGTCACTTGACATGCGTGAAAAGCTGGAATGTTCGAGTTCACACTAGTTCGCCGAGAAACTGCATCATGATGCCCCCTAACTGGAATAGACCCTATTATTAATTAAAGGGGAGGGGGGGGAGTAGAAAAAACAAATGACAAAAACTTCTATGTTGACATCTCTTATGACGCAGTAAGCTTTAGGACATCCTTTTTGAATGACGTCTTTTCCGATGACGTGATATCGATTCACGCCTCGTTCACATCCTCGACGGCGCCCTTGGCGAAACCCTTGAAACCTTATTTTGTGTTGTTTTTTTTTCTTACAGAACCCCAAAATTGGAGAAATTCATGCGTAATTTGCCTTATGAAGACCTATTTCCTACCTTTCCAAGCATATTTGATATTCTCTTTGGCGAGGCCCGCATAACGCTGCGAATAAAACGTTACGTTAAACGTTTTCTTTTCCCATAAACTATTGCTCGGGACTTCTTTTCTCAGCAACCAGATGGGCTATCAGAATTCCTTGGGTGGGCGGCTTTAACAATTCTAGCTATTCTTACCAATCACTTTGCATACGTATGCGGATCGTGGGCTCGTTTGGCGCCACCTTGAGTCAATTCTACAGTGGGGGCCGCCCATCTAGTGCATGGGCGGATGTAGACGCAAATCTCCTTCAGCATTCTTATTTTGATTTCAGGCTACCAAAATATTGTCCTGCCCAAAGATGACAGTAGTTATTATTTCCCCTTGGAAATTGCGCTCTGATATTGACGGTCTTCCATGAAGTTTTTCTTGTCATATCTTTCATACTTGCATTGCATTATTATATCTTGCATGACGTATTATTGCTATTACTTATTGGGCTTACTATATTATTATAACGCACATTTCATATTACATTAGTAATTCTTTGTGCGCAATATATTGCTTGGGAGCCACTCTGTAAAAAGGCCTCTAGGGCTAAGCCTGGACAGCAGATGAACTGCCAGAGAGTGCGAAATTGCCTTTAACCCATCGAAGTCCTGTCTCCTTCGAAGGCTTAGTCCTTGTAACTGGAGCCTTTGTCCGGAGTTCCTGAGCGATGCTTATATGCTGCACCCCCCCCCCCCCTCCTCGAACCCCATGTGTGTCACCTTTCCGCATCCATTCTGATTGTTATTTTCCGCTGCCTTTTCGTGCGCTTCCTATTGCCGTTTCACGTTGTAGCTGCCTGGCCTCTAACGGATTCGTTAGATAGGTAGATCCAGCCAGGGCTGACTAGTCTTTTCGCATCCCAAGTTGATAGTGTATAACAATACTTTCTCTGAAAGCAGAAGTTACTAAGCAATATGAAAAATAATTGACTGTTGTTAACAGCTTTTCGTGATCGTTTCATCTTGTGCACACTTTCTGCATGGAAATCGTCTGCTTTACGTGATCTGGATATTAGCGTTCGCTATATTTAGCCCCTCAAATCTTACCGTTGTATCCATCTTCCGACTATTCCTAGAGAATATTTACCGGGCCAGGTAAAATATCCGCCCGTTCAGGTGCATTTTCAGGGATAGTTGTTCGAGGAACGAAATATCGCAGGTTGTAACGAGGAGAATTTTTCGGTGCTTTAAACTAATAATATTCGGTTGTGAACCATAGAAAACATGGATATTATAGGCTGTTGTGCCACGGAGCTGGAGTTTCTTCCTACCTCTTTTCACGCGCTTGTCTGCCAGCCATCATCAACTGGAATTAATGCCCTCCACCATTAGGGCTTTGCGGTGATGCGAAGCTGTCACTGGTGTTCCAGCGCTCATTTTGCATGCGTAAACCCTCGCCAATTACCATGTGTCCTCCTAACTACTCCACTACCACCGTCTACAGCTAACGGGAGTAGGCCCTGGAGCCACAATGCTTTGGAAATTCTAAATGTCGACCTAAGTTCCAATGGGTTCTGCAAAGAATTGCTGACCACCTAAATTTCCGAATGGCTCGATCAAAATCTGCTGAAGTCCCGTCAAAACTTTGGCGCTCCATCCTTCTCATATATTTTTCCGTGAGGTCATATGTACATAGTTGCTCGGTTAGAGTCGCTATTTTTGAGGGCCTTAGGAAATTTCTCTATTACTCCTGCTTTCTCTTTCTTCTTCATTGTATGTTCAACCAAGATCTTCCTGTGTGTGAGCAAATGATGGTACGCTTCGTCGGCGAAATCTCGAAAAAATGACGGAGACGAGTTGCAGACATTCAAAGTGCAGTAGTGTCGCAGATGTGGGCATGCAGAATCCTTCTCGCTTTTTTCTCGTAATTTAAATGACATTTTCTTAATCAGATTTGAATGTCGACGGTCAGGAAAGGCTTGGAGGGTCTCTCACCAGAAGCGGGTGGTTTTAAAGATACGGATGTGGTGATACCGCAGCAATGAGCAGAATGTTCTTTCCATAATTTGAGAAGCGAAAATCGTATAAAAAGCGGAAACTGTTCAGAAAAATGGTGTGACTTGTGACTTCCACAATAATATATTTTATGTGATATAATATTTTTGGGCGCTATCGCAAGATACGGGGACATTGTGGTGACAATGCTTTCAAAACCTGTTCTTCAGTTGAAAACGGGGCTAAGCCTTAGGCGCGGGAAAATAAACTCCGGGAAGTGTGAGTCGTTTTCATTTTCCCGGTGTTCCTGCCCTCTCCTTGGCTAGTTCCAGAGGATGGTCCCGCATATTGCGATAGCGCCTTTTTTCCAATTTGAACGTAAATAGGTCATAGTAAGAAAATTATATCAAATATATTGAATTCACATTCAATTAATATTATCAGTATTTGAATTTATATTACGAAAATACTTAAAGGAATCTTCCACGGACCATGGACCAGTGGGCGGGACCGGAAGTGGTTTTGCGACGAAATGCATGGTAGGTACGGATCCACGTTCATGGGAAGGTTTGAAGTGAATCCTGTTCACGTTCGTGCGTTCGACACGTGGATCCGTACCTACCATGCATTTCGTCACAAAAACTTCCGGTCCCGCCCACTGGTCCATGGTCCGTGGAAGATTCCTTTAATATGCTGATATTATTTGTATTGTAGCCAAGCGAGTATGCCACTAGAACTTTCAGAAGATCTGATGGTATTTGAGCGAAGTTTAAGAAGAGGCAGGTGACGCCTCTTATGAGAGGCACAACTGAAGCTTGATCACAAACCCCAAACGCCACTCCCTCTTTACCGATTTCTGTGTTCTGAGGGTGCTCGAGCATACGTGAGCCTTTCGCTTGTAGGCCCCTTGTATAAATATGTAATGCGATGCTGTCCATATCAAACATAACTGAGAACTCAGAGGAGGAAAAACTCGTTCTCTTGGAAGCACACAAACATTTCGTTAATTGCTTAGATATTTATTTATTTTATTATTTTCATAGGTCTAAAACAACATGCCGGCCCGCCAGGGGGAATAGTGAAAAAACGGCATAAATCAGTGAAAAGAAAGAGAGCAAAAGGTATCAAAAGGAAAACTGGAAACAAAGAACACAAAGATCTTCAGTAAATCGCTATCTGCTCGAAATTTTAAGAAGATAGCGATTCGACGTGGATAACTCATTCCGTTGTGCGCCATGCCATCCGACATCATTCAGGATTGCGATGGTATTTGAATGCGCTTCAACCTAGGTAGCAGCTCAACCAGTGCGTACACTTGAGCCTTACGTGTCCCTACCAGTCCATTTCTAGTATCACGGCCTGAACTGGGTAGAAAGAAAGAATGGATGGGCTGGGCGCAAATCGTTCCAAAACTTGTTACCTAAGCCCTGTGAACGCTATTTTTGCTAATTCATTTCCGCCCTTGCAGCACAATTTTCAAGAAAAGGCTGCTATCTATACTTAGGTAACATTGAGAAAGCGGTTCGCGCAGTCCAACTTGCTCTGGAGGCTCCTGTCACGAGTTGCCACGAGACCGTTGAATGTGGATGTGTATATATGAGATGTATAGATCTGACTTTCCATAGCGGAGGTAATTCGCTGTGTCACTCACCCCTTTGTGGCGTTAATTACGTGAAATTAGGTCAGACTCTAGCGCAGCGCTCAGCAGGCACCACCATCGAAAACATCTCATCGACGAAACAAACGTTCGTTGTCGCCTGTCTCATCCACCCCTTGCCCCCCCCCCCCCGCGCCGTGTTCCCATCGTCGCCTGTTCTCCGCAGAAAACAGCCTTTTGTCGGCTGGCTGAACGCTCCGATTTCTCCGAGGGACACCTCGACGTTTCGCATTGTTATCGATTTTTCCTATCTTCACATTTTTCATTTTTCACTCTGTTCTTTTTCGTTGTCACCCCTTCTGTTTCTCCACCCCTGCATATCAGCTCAGCCATTGCAAGCCAGCAGATCGGGGTGTTTCAGCGCGAAAACCGGCTGACATTTGGAAAGGCTGGAAATCGATCGCAACTGTTTTTCGTTGCTGGACATTGACCTTTTAGCGAGCGCAATCCCCCAACGACCTTTTCGTTACTGATTTTCATGATTGTCCCGAGTAGAAAAGAATAGCAGGAAATTTTCGAATTTTGTCATTTCCCTCGGTTGACTTCGCTCTTTTTCGGACTCGTTGTTTGAGGGGTTGGTAAGGTAGAAAAGTTGCGTTTTAAAAATCCTCCTGGCACATTTGAACATGAAATTCCTCCTTTCTTGATTGTCGGATTAAAAATTCAAAGAAAATACGGTCTCGCTTGCATATAGTTGAAAAGAAGAATAGAAATGCCCCAACATTTTTTATCCCTTGTTGAGATTTCTCTTCTGGGGCCTCGCTATTTCTGCAAGGCCTTCAGCGATTGGTCTGGGACCTTCTGATGGTTCAAATCTAGCGCTATCACCAAAAAAAAATAAAATTAAGTATCACGAAGGAAATAGGAAGTCTGGTTATTACGAAAAGCGATCGTACAAAAACAAAGAACGCGTGGATTTCAAAATGGACCTCAATCACCCTCAAATGAAGCGAGACTCCCTATTTTTGTACGTCGATTTGTCTGAGCGGCTTCCATGAAAGGATCTGTCGGTCCCTCCATTGGGGTCAAGTATCACCGATCTGATGGTATAGTGAGTGGGTTTAAACAAAGCGGCTATTGTCGAACCACCTGGAACCATTAGTTAATTGGATCTGTGAGGAAAAAAACTCAAGACTGGAACTTTTAATTTTTTTGTATTCCGTTTTTCAGTTTATTTGATTGTTTTTCACCTATTTGCTAATTGATAAAAGTGTATTATTATAGTTACGATTTATTATTTTATATTTTTGTTCCTTAATATTTTTAAGCTTATTATCTTTACACAGTCCAATAGTCCCACTTGTCACAGTAGCTTCATCTTCATCTAGGCTCACATGGCCCGTGCGAAGTCAAGCTGCTGAGTCAGCTGTCAGATTACTACTTTGCTAGTCTGACCTTCTGCCTTCTGGCAGTCGGACGTTCCGAAGAATTCATTGTGCTTTTATTTTTCTTGAGTAAAGCGTCAACAATTACCAACTCCGCGCGTGGTTGTAAGAATGGACGCTTTCACTTGGCTCATTATCTTGAACGAAGGGGGGGGTGGGGGAGGGGGTAGGGAAAGATAGCGCTAACTCTGCCTACTGTAAATTCCTTGTCGCCAACCCTTTACCGCTTTTTGTTCAATTCCAATGTTTGTTATAAAAAGATAAAGCAAAACAGCTTTCAGTTGTTTAGGTGTGTGCCTATTGTTTCGATTTGAGAGGGTATCCGGCTCAAGTTGTACTAATTGTTATTACTGGAAAAACAATTGTCATTGATCAGTCCTGATCTTGGGATGAGCCATGAATTCCATTTCTACCCAGAAATGGAGGTGGCGTTTGGATGGATTTGCAATAAACAGCTTTCTTTGTGCATCAACCGATGTGTGAATTAGTGTCTTTAGCGAATTTGGTAAAATATCAAATAACTGGCCTCAAATAGTCAGAAAGCTTCATTAGACCTGTCATTGATTCGCTTTGGGATTGATGCTCGAATCGTGCTTGAGGGAAGTGCGGCCATTTCCAACTGCACCACATTTTCCCATGGTGTTCATGAACATTCAGTGCTATGAGATCCACACTTTACTCGGGATTTCTTGGAGCAATTCCAAGGATAGTTTCCACCAGTTCTGATTCTGTCTAGGGGGTATGTGTGAAACAAGAACCGAATTACTTCTTTGTTCTTCCCTCCCCTTCCCCTCCATATTTTTACGTTCCATGTTTGTCTGCAATCTGACTATTTCCCTAGGAATATCCTTCAATTTATGGTCGTTTGTCTCATAGAAAAAACCTGAATGATAGGTTGACGACCAATGCGTCCATCCGCTACCCCGCAATAGGGAAACAGGAGCGGTCAGAGATTAAGGGTATGACGTTCCAGCCGCGATCCTCCCACAAACCACGCACGCCACAAATACGATATACACTGAGCGCCCGCATGCTTGACCTGTGACCGGTTTCGGGGGAAATCGGGCCTCAACCATGCCTCAGATTTGCTGACACATCCTGTATTTTTCCGTTTTCTACGAAATATCTCCTACATGGATTTTACTGTTAGAATGGCTATCCAAAAAAAGCTCTTACGTGAACGTCATCTTGGAGCACGTAAACAGCCCTCATTTTGAAATTTTTGAGGTATTTTTGAAGGGTTTTCATACTCAGCAAAGTTTTCTCACCTTTTCGTGTATATTTGTCATCCAACTCTTACTTAATTCTTCTATATATTTCATGTATGTGCCATTCACACTTATCTACCTCTTGTTTTTTCCAAATCCCAAGTGAGCAGGTTCCTAATTATGTAGCTTCAGCGTTTACATTTCCTTCAAGATCCGCCGTGCATCCACATTCCTTCCATATTCGCGCATGTGTTAATTGGTTATTTTTGCATTCACAAAAAAATGGTTTGTGAGGATCAACCGAGCCATAAAAGCAGTTTTTACCCATAACGATCCAGACTCGGCTCGGGTTAAGGTCATGAGCGATATGGGTCTTAGCCATTGGTGAGCTGTACACATGGTACCTGCGCCCTTCACCATTTTGTCCGAATGTCCTGGAATGATTGGATAGACCATAAAAAGAGCCTTATCACCAGTATTCTTGAATTAACAGAGATTTTGCCCCATTGGTCCGTGTTCGACTCATTTCTTCTTTTATTCCTCCTCATTCAAATCCAATTTTCAAGAGCCATTTGGGTTCTGCCTGCATTCGCCAGCCTAATTCTTCACCATTCGCGTCCAAGGATTATCGGCCTTTCGACCGAATTCTCTTCATTTTATTTCGAAATCCCAGAGGTGACGTCATTCTGTTTTGTTTATTTGTTTGATTTCATTTGTTTAGATAATTCTGATGGCAGTTTTGTGCTGCAGTTCTCCCCACTCCCACGCACATTGCACTTCATGTCTAAAGTAAAGGAAAAATATTTGGTTTTCCTGACTCTAGAGTCGGATTTTCGCGCTATGACTTGCGCGCTGGATAAATTTGACTTGCTTCATGGTACGCAGTAGCCCGATTAACCGTTAAGACGCACTCCGCTATTATAAAAAGCAAATCAACCACTTCATTGAGTAGGGAGGAGTTATCCACTGGGTGATGTGTGTCGTCTTCCCGGCTCTCAAGTGCGCCACAATGGCGGTAGCGCTGTACTACCTCGCTGCTGGGCTTCCTCAATTCCTTTCAATGTAACAGTCTACTCAGCCAGTGTGCCTGCGTCTTCTCGTCCGGAATACTCTCACATCTAGCTTCTCTCCTCTTTGCTCAGTGTTTCGTCACCATGGCAAAGACCACCTCACCAAAGGGAGGGGTCGGTAGTGTGCTTTTTGGTGATTTCTTTACCTTTTTCCTTTGCTAGGTCCCTTTTAGTTCTGAAGCTGTCCCATCTTGCAGTCGTAAAGTATGCCTTCATGGTATAAGGGGGAACATTTGCTCAGATCGTGCTCTTGAATTTTTTCCTTTTGTCACTTCCTCTATACTACCGCTTCCTAACCATGGATTGTGGGATCTATTCCTATGGTCAGCCCGACGGGCAGTGCTTGTCCTGTTGATCGTTGCTTTGTTGTAACTGACCTTTTTTACATAATATAAGGGGCAAGTTCTAGAAGCGCTCGAGACAGAGAGATGCGTGAATGAATTATATATTGCAGTCCCCCCTGTTCCAGGAAGGTGAATTTGGGGGCATAGAAGTAGGCGGCAAGTAAGCGGAGTGGGGCTGCATTCGCCCGAATAGCTGCAATAACAAGGAAGCAAGGTTCTTCGTTGTTGGAATCTTCCTGACCATTTGCACATGTCAAGAAACAATTCGCAAGCAGCTAAGAAAAGACAAATTCCTAAATTCAAATCAAAACTCATGCCTTCGAAAATCAAAGCCACCAATCCGCTCCTCGCAAAAAAATCTCGAATATTCGCCACTCAAATTTGCCGCCCTTAACAAAATGACTTTTTTACCGGTAACGTTATCCCATCCTGATTCCCCTGAATACGTCCTTGCGGTGGGGCCATCCTACTTCTAAGCCCACTTATTTCCCCCATTTGTCCGCTAGAATTGGAATGTAGAAACATCTTCACCGCTCCTCATCCATCAATGACTGTTCCTGCGTTGTTCGCCATCATTTTGGTTCCACAGAAGCCTATTGCGTTCATTGATCCGAGTTTCTGAAACGGAAGGAGTATGGGAATGGTTGAACCATCACTGTCCTCCCGTTCGTTTTCATCTAACCCACTAGATTCCCTACAGACTTCTTTCTGCCAATTGGGTCGTTTACGGGGCCAATGTGGGTCAGGGGATGGTTGGCTGTGGGAAAGCATAATGCAACCCGTTTTTTTCTTAGAGCCCCTTCAGGGTTTACTACTTGCGAAGCCGTGTTTTCTTCTTGGCCCAGATTTTTGGGTGGAGTAACTTCGTGGGCAATGCATCCTCAACCAATCCAATAAATACGGCTGCAGGTTTTTTCAAAAAATCCTCTTTTGCCTTTTTGTAAGTTTTGGTTTTCCCTAAATTTTGAATCGGTTGAGGGTTTTTTTTTAATTGAACCCAGATGGATGCCTAGCTAAAAAACCCCGACTACAACATGGGATCACTGGTTTGAATGCATCCCCTTTCAGGTCCCCTTCAAAGGTCGGATGCTTTATCGTGTTCCCCGCACGGATCGTAAGCGAACGAACGCTAGGTGGACAGCAATTATCCGGCTTGCCTCTGCATTCATTGATCCGGTTAATTGAACCCTCAGTTCCATCATGCGTGGCTGTCTGCATCTGATTTGTCGAATTTTCTCGAAATTAGTGAGTCCCCACATTGGCTTTCTACTTTTCCCGGCAGAACTGGAACCAGCTCTTGGCGAACGGGTTAGCGAGGATAGAGTTAAGTTTTTCCCCGATACATCCAATCCAGGACTTCTTTGATCTGGCGCTTGAAAGACAGGTTGAAAACCAAACCAACGTTAGGGTTTTATCTTTTCATCCGTAGTAAATCTTACAAAACTCGACACGCTGTTTGATTCAATTATTTTCACCTCTAGAAAAGTATTCGTGGCCAAGCAGGGCCAAGACACGCCCACCTTCTCGTCAAGCCGTCCCTGACTCTAGCCCGCTTCAGCAGTAGAAGTTTGGCATTGCCAAGAGGCAAGCAAAACTATGAGGTTGGCAATCTGTTTAAAACTTAAGTCACGGAAAGAAAATTCCCTCAGGTTCTGGGTCCCCAATTCTTAAGTACTTGTTTCCTTCCCCTTCACCACTAGCTTCCTCTTGCTAGTCCTCCTAGTGAGTGCCGTTTAAAAATAGCTTTCGGAACGGTGTTGAACTTCTCTTGATCAAGAAATTTCAAGTGCATGAAATGAATAGTGGGGAATTCGCCATTTCTGATTGAATAAAATCCCTGGTCGTCGATTGTTATGGTTACCTAACCAGAGTATCCAGATCATCGATACCCAGATCGCACGTGCGGTAACCGCGCCTCTCGCCACTGCACTGTCTGTGCCATGTGATTTGAGTTGCCCCTCCCACGAATGAAAATCATCGGTAGCACTTCTGATAGAACTGTATCGAGCGGCTTTCATGGCCATATCTGACACGTGACTGTGACGTGCGATGCTTCCGGTTCTTCCAACACTGCCACTCTAATTGAACGCCAGACGTTTATGATGACGGATTAGTCCCATTCTAATCGTCTTCATCGTAAGATATCTTCTAAATCAAGGGTCCTTCGAATCGGAGACATTTCATGAAGTGTTTTTCCATGTACACCGATCGCTTGCCCATCGGTAGTCATCGCCATCAACCAAGGTCACATCATGCCACGTCAGTCAGTCACTAGATGTAAAGTCACAAGATGTTCGTCAAGAGCACTTTAGATCGCCCCACTTTGATTTTTGTCGCGCTCTCCCAACCCCCGCCATCTCCACTGCATTTCAGTTGCAGCGGCTGATTCAATTTCAACTTCAATTTCAGTTTTCGTATGCCATACGATGAGTTGGCGATTCCATTCATTGGTATAGCTGCATCACAGTCCAGAAATTGCTGACTCATCGCCGATCGGCGTTGAATCTGCGATTTGATATTTTACTAGTCTTTGGAGCATTTTTTCACGGATGAAAGCTGTGTATGAAGCACGTAAGCACAATCTGAAGAACGACAAAAAAGTCTTTTGCTCTGATTGATCCCTCTGGAATGCGCCACACGCTCTCAGCGCGCCCAAAATTAGGGAATTCCGTAATTGTGGCCGATATTGAAACAGTGAGTCACCCCTCTCCTTCCCTCCCAGCGCCATACTGATTAACAGTAACATTGTGACATCGCTAGCAGAATTCCGTGTTGAATTCTGAGCAGCACTCAAGTATGGTTCATCAATTATCGCAGACGTTGCCGAGACTGCTTGGGCAAGAATGTCATCAATGAGTCACTGTGAGAAAAAGCACTGTAATGTAGCCGATCGGAATATTGATATTCAAATCACAAGTCCGGGCGACGAGGTCGCCAGTGAGTAAGTAGCACGCGAACCCATCAAGCACACGGAGAGATAAGGTCGGGGTCCGTTCGTTACGCTTATCAAGTCGATTTCCAACCATTTGCCAGAGTGTGATAGGTCATCTGTGCTAGTAGAAGCTTGTCCTCAACTTTTTGGTGAGCAACTTGTCCCAGTTCTTTCCTCAGACATCAACCGGCATCATGGAACCATTGTCGAGCCATCTTGAATAGGATCTATTGGATATTCCGGACATAGGTCCTCTTTGAAGACTTAGGCGACGAAAGGCGTCAAAAGTCGCTGCGCACTCGACGGGCGCAACTGCTGCTGTTCGCGTGCGGTGACGCATTAATGCGGCCGAGTTACGCTCAAGGAAGAAACGCTCCACAACCGAAGTTTTCGCATCTATCATGCCCCAGGGTGAAAAGTGTCAGGGGCGAAGCGTCGCGCTTACCAACGCGCACCTGTACAGGGGTCGATCCTCGGCCGATGTCTAGGTCAATCCAGCGCCTTCCATCCGGGTTTGTTAATGATAGCCAGGCAAGTCTGGGCTTAAAACAACCAACTACATACAGGGGGCCAAAAAAAGACATTTTGCCAGGTCGCACTTCGGCCTTTTTTTTTCGCAGAGATTGCCGTCGTTGACGGAAGTTCCTCAGCAAAATATTCCCTAAATGTCCCTCTATAAGTACACGCAGGCCCTCCTTCACTACCCTCACCGTCTTCAGAATATGACGTCATCTGTCACCGTCGTCGAGCTCAGGGAGCGCCTGCCCAGAAACTTCTTCTAATAATTTCTTGGATCGATTCAACACGTGGGAATTTCTAGGGACATTAGCTCCAACTATGCGAACCCCCTCGGAACGCCCTTTGGAACCCGTCGTAGCGGTACACGACCAGTCGAGAACCCCATTGAGCTCGACCAGAGCACCATGTTTCCGGGGCAAACTTTTCTGATGCCGTCCAATGGTGTCCACCGTGACGATGGCACTATGAATATTTCTCATGAATGAAATCGCTCTTCAATTTAAGTTGGGAGCACAACGCTTTGCGCTGAGCAAAGTGGATTTGAGTGCTCCAGAAACAAAATGTCTTTACTTGCCCCCCCCGCAACATCGGCTGCCCGCGTATGTTCCAATAGCTTTCATCGGGTTCAATCACTACATTTGTTGCGTGAAGTGGACATGCGTGCGCATTCTATAAACCAGGTCTTGATCGGCGTAAAAAAAAGCGCTTTTTCTTATTCTTTGGTCCATTCACAACCGCGACAATACTATTGAACTTCTTGCTCCTGCTCGCGCTATCGCCTGGCTTTATATAATCCTTGGAAAAATGACAATAAGGCCAGGCGATAGCTGCTGAAGGAAAGAATGAATCAGTCACTGGAATACACCACGTATTTGCTTTTTCCTTAGAATCGATTGAGACAGCTGATTACACATGTTTCCTCTGCATCGTTTTCGATCAGCTGATGTTCACGTTAGTGTTGCTATTCTAGCAGACAGATTCTTGCAATTCTCATACATGAGATGGGGTCCTATTGAAGTCATCTCATTACATCTAAAAGACAGTTCAAGCCTCAGATGACATGTCAAACCGCTGATCCCCTTCGTACAACGAAGGCTATGCTGAAGAGAATTAGGGCCAGGAACCTTTTAAGAAGATGTCTCTAACTTCTCTAACACTCTTCTCGTTCACTAACATATTTTCTTCAAACGTTTTCCGTTTCTCTTTCATCGCATCATCCGTCGTGTTAAGATCAAGCCGGCTGGTGAGACCCGCCCCTCGTCGTCGCAGTCGTCGGCTGCTGCTTCGACTTCTATCCGAAACAGGTCCGCTCACCCGCTACGCCACCGGTGTGCTACATTTTCTCGCTGGCTCATCTTCACTAGCTGAACAATATCGCCAATCTGCTCGAAGCCTATGTTTCGTTTTCCCTTCTACAATCTATTCTCACAATTTTTGTCAGTCTTTTTCCTAAGATACCATAAAACCTGATTTGCGCTACCCAGGATGTCCTGTCCTTTATAGAGCCATATGCTATTGCTTCTGCCTGGGAGAAGCATCGCTGAAACCATACGCTCATAGCACCTGACTATGGGGATGCGTCCCCCATCCCAGTGACTTCGGGGCGCTCCCACCAAGCAG